>WYDF02099889.1:0-10657 GCA_009867245.2 Adranes taylori | reverse complement strand
GGAGTGGGTATTCGGCAGTCATGAGTAGGCCGGATTTATAGCACGACGATTTTTTCAAATATCGGAAAAAATTAAATGGATACGAACATATAAATCCACAAATCCTCCTAAAACCCGCTAGTCATTAGTCATGCTAGTCATTATAGTCATTAACATTATTTGTTCTCGAGTTATCACAAAATTTGTTTGGTATATGTTACAATATAGTGATAAAAATAAGTACATTAAGAAATGCAAGATATAACATGTAAATATTGACCTTGTAATTGAACCTTGCTGAAGGAATCTCAAATTTTTAGTTGCTGGTATACTCAAAAAGACTATTTTATTGGTAATGTGACTTACGGAAGAGTAAACACAACACAAATAACAATAATGAATTGAATTATTTTCATGACGTTTAATGGCATAATTTTGTTGAATTACATGTGCCTTGCAACTAATATCGAATATAACTGTGTGCTACTCCTGACATAATAGAAAAATTGGACGGGTGCTATTTTGGACCTTTTGAAGAAGATTACAGCTTGCTCGACAAGATTAAAAATATGTAGTTTGTGCAGTTCTGTAAATGATTTGACGCTCTACATTTTTTATTTGAAAACAAAATTGAAAAAATAAGTTGGAATCAATATGTTAAAGTGAACTTTGTGAAATCGCCAATTTCAATGAAATGATAGAAAATTGAGAAAAATTGTCAAAATGTAATTCATCAGGTGGCAAAATTAAAAAAATTATGTGTAATAGTTTTTTATTTTCCAATTTGAAAAATGGTGAATCTACAAGATCCATCTATTATATCCCGTGCAAGCTGCATCTATTGACGGATGCTATTTTGGACCTTTTTAAGAAGATTATAGCTTGCTCAACAAGCTTAAAAATATGTAATTTGCGCAGTTCTGTAGATGATTTAACGCTGTATATTTTTTATTTGAAAATAAAAATTAAAAACTACTTATAAATAAATATGTAAAAGTGAACTTTTTGAAATTGCCAATTTCAAAGAAATGATGGAAAATTGAGAAAAATCCTCAAAATGTAATTCATTAGGTGGCAAAATTAAAAGAATTATGTGAAATAGTTTTTCATTTTCCGAGAAATATATGAAAAATGGTGAACCTGCAAGATCCATCTATTGTATCTAGCAAGGTCCATCTATTGATGGGTGCTATTTTGGACCTTTTCAAGAATATTACATCTGCTCAACAATATTAAAAATATGTAGTTTACGCAATTCTGTAGATGATTTGACGCTGTACATTTTTTATTTGAAGATAAAAATGAAAAAACTACTTATAAACCAGTATGTAAATGAACTTTTTGAAATGGCTAATTTCAATGAAATAATGGAAAATTGAGAAAAATCGTGGCAAAATTAAAGAAATTATTTGATATAGTTTTTTATTTTCCGAGAAAAATATGAAAAATGGTGAATCTGCCAGGTCCATCTAGTGTACCTTTTCCTCGAATCATTGGCAACGTACAAATTCATATATTGAATTGTTAGATATGGAGGTATTGAATGTGGTCATGGAAAAGGCTAGTTTCGTTCTTTAGAAATAATACTGGAAGGGGGAAATGGGGAAAACAATGACAATTTTTTAATTGACTTTTTCTATATGGAAAGTTGTGGTATGGACTTGCGGCACATTATTAGAAAGAGTATTTCATAGCGTTTCCAAGAAGTAGTAAACAAAACCTGTAGGACTTTTAGTTTTTGAGTTTTAAATTTTTTTTAAAGTATTTAAAATTTTCATTTCACGGATAATTTCAGTATGAATTTTATGGGACATTTTAAGACATTTATATTCATAGTTCTTGAACGAGTGGAGGTAGCACTGTGGAATTTAGATATGTTATGCAAGATGCTTTATGCTTTCGTTTACATGTAAATACAGGTTTGCACGCGTTTGTTCCAAAAAATAGCGAGTCATTATAACTGTTGGCCACCCCCCGCGTTTGTGCACTTTACTTTAGTATTGTATTTGACGTGGAAAGTATAACAGATGGACACATTTTGTAAACATAGAATTATACAATATGAGATTTAGACAAAATATATGCTGAAAAGAAACATCTAAAATTTATTGGCTCAAAACTGTATAAGGTTCAATTACTTCGTTCACCCCTATTTTTAATTCTTGCTAGTGCTTAATAATTTACAAATGGAAAGCAGCGTTTTTCGCATTTTTTATAAAGGTAACAATTTTGCTTTGTTTTTAATACAGTCTTGCGGGCAAAAAACTGTATTATTCGGGTCCTTTCGGACTCATTTTCGAATAGAATGCACACCCAAAAACAGTCCAAAATGGCCGAATTTATGTCGGGTGAGCACGAAAAAGTCAATCGATTTATAGCAAGTTTGCTATAACAATAAGCAGTTTTCAATGACTATGTTTTATGCAATCGGGCCAAATTGACTGTAGTTCCGTCCAAAATGAGTAACTTTAGGTATATTTTATGAAATAAATAAACAATTTCAGACACGAATGCTTTTGTTAAAAAATACATATTGGGCACGTTACAATCTGGTCTAATAAGAAAGTACGGCACACTATATGCACAGATAATAACTTGTATAAAGACATCTATGATCCTTTTGTGATAACTCGAGACAAATAATGATATTGACATACGGTTTTTAGGAAAATCTGTGGATTTTTAAGTTCTTTCTGATAAAATTTAAAAAAACATACGCTTCCATTTAATTTTTTTCCGATATTTAATAAACATCGTCGTGCTAACAATTAGCGCCCTGTAGAAGATTTATCAACACATTCTGTGTGCCGTTTGAAACTAATTTTAAATCTACTTAAAATTTTCTTTCAAACAAGTGCAATTATATTCAAATTATATTCATCATATTCATCATATTCAAATTAGATTAAAACTTTGGATGTTACAAAGAATTAAATATTACATAATTCACAAGTTTCCCCCACCATCATTAATGGATGTACGAAAAAAGTCTTAAATTAAATTGATGTAGGATTACTCAGTCTTTTTAACTTCGGCACTAATAGTATACCTTGTACGAGGATCTTTTTGAAAAAAATAAATATTTATTTTTACATCTTACAGTTACGCCCTCTATCGTTGAGATCTCGAACTTCAAAATATTTCCAGCGATTTCTCTTGGTAACTTTAGTAATGAATATATTTTCTCAAAGCTCTAAGTATTATAGTTTCGGAGATAAAACCGGTAGTTACCTTAGTGGGCCACCCTGTATATTTAAAGGCCTTTGTAAAATTTGTGGATAATGAAATGCATAAACATACTCAACCTGATCGAAATTACATCGCGGTGTAATTACGATCACATAGCGCATAATAATGATGGGAATTCTGGTTCCACACTCGGAACGCGACGAAGCTCTCGGTTCCGCTTATAACTCAATAAATTTACGGTAAAAGGGGCAAGCAAAAAACTTTACTGCTATAAATACACTGTAGTTTTTGTAATATTATTTCGGATAAAATTTTCACCATTCCAAATATTCACTATTCACTTTAAAATTCAAGTCATTTTCAAATTTATGAAAGAAATTGTAAAATATAAAAAACATCACTTATAAATTAATTGCTTGTTTAAACGACGAGTTGTATAAGTTGCCTCCGTATAAATCAAAAAGATTTACATTCATAAACGCTCAACTCAACAATGCAGAACAATAATTACTATTCTCGCAAGCCGTCGTTTATTTATGCATCTTGTTCTCTTTGAGAACGGTACGGTAATTATGCGAATTTTCATTTCGTACGTCGGTGTAATATGAAAATTCGGTACGGTATGTCAGTGGTTAGTCCGGTTCATCCGAACCTCTTCTCGTGTAAAAGTGTAAAGTTGCAAAGAGAATCTTCTAATTGATCATTGCGTCATTTAAGACGCAATACAATACACGCGCAACCTGTCCATGACCTGGATCGATTACAAAAAGGCATTTGACACCACTCCACATAGTTTGGTTATCAAATTATTGGAGAGCCTAAAAGTCCACGAGAGATTATGGAATTACACGCAAACGCTCATGTCGCAATGGTCAACTCGCTTTGTCATTAAAGCTGACAAGAAAAGCGATGTAACGAATCAAGTCCCTTACCAAAAGGGCATTTTCCAAGGCGACTCCCTATGCCCTTTGTTGTTTTGCATTTCACTACTCCCTATATCCGTAGCTTTGCGTCGCTTGAAAGGGTACCCATGTGGAAAACCTGTTAGTCGGATACACAGCGTACGTCATCTATTTATATGGATGACTTTCTTGGTGAAAAGGAGTTAGCCAAATCCGTAAACATAGTCACCAGGTACACTAAGAACATTGGTATTGCATTTGGATCAAATAACGTTAACATGTTTCCATTGGCATTTGGCAACGTTAACATGTTTCCATTGTAAACAGTGTAGGGAACTGGGTATCATTACGTCATTTCGCAGAAGGTAAATTAAAATGGGTATTAAAGTGAATCGCATTTTGTAGTTATTGTACGAAAAGGTCCCGTAGTGTAGGAGAAAATGGTGATATTATCATTGCCTGAACATTTTATTTCAAAAATAATAAAATGTTAAACGTCTTTAGTGTTTCAAATGATCACAAAGTTTGGGGAGCATACTACATTCAATGATTTGTCAAAATCCACAAGCAGAAAACGACCTGTAAACACAAAGATAGAAAAAAACATCTTGATGCTTTTAAAAGCGATTAAAACCTGTACGTAATATTGCTGTAAAAATAGGAATTAGTATGGGGACAGTAGAAAATATAAAGAAAAAACATAATAGAAAACGTACAAGGAGCCAAGAGATCTGGAAGACCGTACAACATGTTAATTCAAAATAAACGTGGCTGGCGAAATATATTGCAACGCCAAAAGTTCTTTGATATATTTTATTCTTAGAATTCTAATGTTGAGATCTTTAAATAGTTTAAATGATCTAAGGAATAGATGATCTA
Source organism: Adranes taylori (assembly GCA_009867245.2). NCBI lineage: Eukaryota > Metazoa > Arthropoda > Insecta > Coleoptera > Staphylinidae > Adranes > Adranes taylori. The sequence goes on along the minus strand of WYDF02099889.1, from coordinate 5,708 downwards.
AGGAAAACCGCGATTCGTTCTATCTGAACCAATAGATACAGGTGTCACTTTGTAGATGGACGAGAGGAAAACACTTGCCATGACGAGGGTAAAAAAGAAGATAGAAGCAGAGGGGAAAAGAAGGTAGTCATTTTTACGCAAACAAGTGGTGCTCCAATGTGTTAGAGAGAAATAATGAAAAAAATAATTTGAGTGATAGATTTTTTAATAAGCAGAAGTGAGATGCTACAAACTTCTGCTTGAAGCTTAGTACGAAAGGTGGCGACACGATCGATTTGAAAAGATAAAAACCAAAGATGAGTAGTTAAGATATTCAAAATTTTATTAGACTTTGACTAATTTAGACTAAGTTGATTACGCGTATTTTTCTTGTTCGATTTTTTTTTGTGTGAATTATGGTAGATGTACAGATGTGAGTAGCCATTTATTTTATTATAAACTTTGGTTAAGGAAGTGAAAAACTTGAAGTTGTTTGAATTTTATTCTGAGCAAATAACTTTATTTCAATGTAACTAATTTTCATTTCTCAACAAGTTAAGAATTAATAAACTTTTATATAAATGTTGCTAACTTTTTTATATTTATTTGCGTATTGAAAATAAAATTCACAGGTGGCGTATAAACGTGTATATAAGTTTAATTAATGACAACCGTATTATATTTTGTTATATTGTCGGTCAACTAATTTGTTATTAATTACTCAAATTGTTATTATTAATTAAATGTTGCTTAATCATTAATTTATTTATTTTCGTCTTTGAATAAAATTATGTTGTGTTCGTATGTCCTGTGAGCCCTTTCATACGGAATTATCAGACAGGAACACTAGAAAGGTTTTGGCGTGTCGCCGATGGACAGTGACACTTTGCGTAGCCGACGGTTTGAAGGAAACCACTGCTAGAAAATTTTAGGAAGTTTGGAACTCTGACCAATAGAAAATTTTCTTTGATCCGTTGAGATTTTTAAGGATCAATGTTGCACTATTTGCTTGACGACAATTTACGAAAGCATTAGTTGCCCCTCCCATCAGAGTAAAGAGTAAGAGAATAATTGTTAAAGAGCGACGCCTTCAAATGTACAAACACCCTATAAAAATGTAATAATAATAATAACGAAAAAGTGCAAGCGTATGCAAAATTATCGATTTGGTGCAAGACCGTGCCAGGCTACGTGATAAAATTTTTTAGTCTGTATGTATGCGTATGGTTTTGTACTAAACGGTGACGTCGCGTCTTTTTCCCGCAAACACGCAAGTGGCCAAAATTTGGCCCGCGTTGTCATTCCTTTCCACTGCATTAGGGTTAAACATATACTTTTTTCTCAAATTTTCTGTCATCAAATTTTTATTTATTATATACGAATTGAATTATATTTGTTTAATCAATTTATATTATCGTAGAGGATTACTTAACGCATTAATTAATTTATTGATTTAATTTACATGAGATGTGTTACCCAATAACGCAATTTACCAAGATTCCAAAACTTTTTTAATTTGTTTATCAATTTTTAAATTGAAATTGGATAACATTCCAATCGCATTCCTTTCGATCGTCTTCTTTCAAAAATCGCACTATACAAACTCTTATTGTAGGCATTGCCGAAGTGCGCAATTTTTATCATACAAAAATATGTTCAATTTTCAAGAAGTTACTACTTGCTTTTGTAAAAATTATAAAAAATTTCAACAAATAAATTTTGTCCGCTTAATAAAATGAAGATACCTTACGTACAATCTAATTATGATACAAATTCATAATAACTCTCACGAACTATTTAAGTCAAACCATTCCCATGTTAAAAGGTTGTCTTTATTATGTTAGTTCTAAATACCATCTTTCTACTTACTACACATGTAAAATCACATGGGTGTAAGGATGGATGATTCTTTTGATCATACGTACGTACATACAGTATATTATGATCTGATGTGACTGGATGCAGCAAGAACCAGGTGGTGGCTTTTCTATTGATCAATCCTAGATTGACGTATGAAAGCTAAAAGTCGTTATTTGCTCATCGTTTAGCATAGCACCAAAGAAAAAGGTCAATATGGCTGATTTATAAATGAAAACAACACACACAGCCATAGAACATCTGTGTTAAAATATAAAGTTTTTTATTTTGAGTTAAACTGAAAATTATGATAAATGTTTATCTGGTTTATTATTTTTTCTTTTACATTTTTTCTTTACACTTTACATTGCAATTAGAAGAAAAAATAATAAACCAATTAGAGAAACACGAAGCAGCAATAAAATGGATGGGATATGTACCTGTCATGATTATAGGAGACAATTCAAATTAAAGAGAAATTATAATATACATTGAATATCACATTTAGAAATATCCGATTCATCATAGAATCGGAAATTTACAGGATATAAAATAATAACACAAAAGGATAAGCTAGGATAAGCAAAAAGGATAAGCAATTACATTTTCGTAATCGAGTAGTGGGTTTTTAAAAACTTAACGAAAATATAATAATTTAAAAGAAATTTGATTTCTTTTAAATTATTATAAAAGAAATCGAAATTTATTTATTTTAAACACTTAATTATAATTTTATTTTGAAATACATTTTTAATATATTTTACATGTAACGATATTTATTACTTCAAAATGAATAAATGAATTTAATTTACAAGTAAATAAGTATAGCGTGAATTATGCTAAAGGCTGAAGATAAATTACACAACTAAATTTTTTGTTGCAAACAAAAATCAAGGTAGCACAGATACTGCCTAGGTAATTTTGTCTAACCGTACACTGTTGTGTGCGATTAGATATCATTCTGAAGGAATCCGTTTAACCTAATTACAATCTATTAATTGCTTATGACAAAACAATTGAAATAGTAAATCTATCTATAATACGCGTCTTAATACTATGATGCTGGCAATTGTATACAAAGAGTAGTCATTTAGGTGTCATACATAACTCAGCCCTCCTTTGATTGAAGTTTATCCTTGAGGCTAAAGTTTCAATTATACGTTTTCTTTCGGAATGATTGATTTGATATACCTTGGAACTTCAGGCTCGATGTGTTCTTTTACATATTTTTAGTTTCCATACTATAGGTATAGAGCTAACAATTAATAATACAATTATGTATAACAAGATTGTCCAAATACTCGTTGATCATTAGTTTCATAGCGTCCAAATTTACTGCTCCCAATTCTATTTTAACTTGAATATTTAGTATAGTTTTAGCATTAAAATTGATCTTTATTTCAGGTAGTTGTTTATACTGCGTTTCTTCCATCTTGGTATGATGTGAATTTATTTTAGTGATATAATTGACAATATTCTAGTATACAGATTGTATAATTTCCTTGTAAAGCTGCAGTTTCTTGATTAGACTTACATGAATAATGTACTGCGGTCTCTTTCGGTGTAATTACTTTCCATTGTTATCATATAATTTCTGGAGTTTGATATTTCTATATATTGAGTGGTATTCTTGTGTTCGACATAAATAATTACCATATATTACTTCTTGGTATTTGTCGTTGTGACGATCATAATTCTTAGCATTTAGCATAAGAAATTTTGTTTTTGGTATAATAATTGTGAAAGTTTTGCTAGGATATTGGTTTATAAGTGATAATAATTGTATGAACTCGAATCAATTATTGGTATTTATTTCAATAACAAATATTAATTGATTATTATCAAAATAACTTTTTACTATGACTATTTCTTCATATAGTACTAAATTTTCAACATTTACTTATCTGGTAAATTTATTTTGAAGTTTTTAATTTTAATTAATTATTTTAAGAATTCTGATCACTCTAAAATTGAAGGATGACAAAATTTAAGTTTTGAATAAGTTACAGCATTTACTAACATTTCGAAGATATCTTTGATTGACAGTTTTCCAAGCAAAAGTTGAAACATTGTTGTCTCCATGTTACTAATGACTGCTCTGTATTTTTGGACCGTTTGCGTTTGTCGTCAACTTCCAACTAACAATTGCATATTCTCAGTAATTATTTTTCGATTGTTATTTAAGTTTAAAATTGTTGAATTAAATTTTTGCATCGCCTGTTCAGTTAACATGATTTATTTTCATTGTTATTTAATAAATTTATTGCGTTACTGTATTGTTCTGCATCATTTCCATCTAAGTTCCCTGTGATAAATTTGACATCGCTCCAACAAAATTAAATATACCTCGTTTTTAACGATTATTAGAAATTGGTAAAGTTAATAGTATAATTACTTTATCTGTTTCATTTAGCTCATGATAGAGGTTAATTAAAGTCCATTTATCTATAGAATTTTGTGTAATGCCTATTTGATTTGCTAGCATTCCAGGGCTTGTGGTAATCTGTTGGAATTCTATTTGTCCGGTTACGTAACCAAGTCCAGAGGGTGAATCTGAAACATTAGGATGTTTTAGGTTGCAGAGATGTGTCTGTAAAGGTTTCTTGTCTTTCTGTATGCTAACTACATGTTTATCATTGATCTTAATTATTTGAAAAGGGCCTTCAAACTTAGGTGCACTTTTACGATTTTCGTTGTTTGCATAAACCCCTAAATGAATACTTCAAAAGGAATAAATGAATGAATACGAGTTTGATAATGAATACTTGAAATGAATACACAATGAATAAATGAATTTAATTCATAAATAAATAATTATAGCGTCAATTATGCTTAAGGCTGAAGCGATTAATTATGCGGCTAAATTTAAGTGAGAACAAAAATCAAACCAGCGCAGATACTGCTTAGGTAGTTATATCTAGCCATATACTTCTGTGTGCGATTATATATCATTCTGAAGAAATGCGTTTAATGTAATTACAATCTATCAGTTGCTTATGACAAAATAATTGAAATAATAAATCTATCTATACGCGTCTTAGTACTATGATGTTGGCAGTTGTATGCAAAATCATTTAGGTGTCATACATAATTCGTCCATCCTTTGATTGACGTTTATCCTTGAGGATAAAACTTCAATTGAACGGTTTCTATCGGAACAATTGGTTTGATATACTTCGAAATTTCATGCTCGATGTGTTCTTTTTTACATTTTTCTAGTTTCCATACTATAAATGTAAAATTTAATAATACAATTATGCATAACAGGATTGTCTAAATTCTCGTTGATCTATATATAATCGGAGTTTGGATTCCATTTAATAAATCAATTTGATTTTGATAAATAATTACTATATCTTTCTTCTTGGTATTTGTCGTTGTGAAGATTATAATTCTTATCATTTAGAATTACGAATTTTGCTTTTGGTATAATAATTGTGAAAGTTTTGCTAGGATATGGGTTTATAGGAAATATATGAGTGATAATAATTGTATGAACTCGAATCAATTATTGGTATTTCAATAACAAATTATTATCAAAATAACTTTTTACTATGACTATTTCTTCATATAGTACTAAGTTTTCAACATTTACTTCATATGGTAAACTTATTTTAAAGTTTCTAATTTTAATTAATTATTTTAAGAATTCTGATTGTTCTAAAATTGAGGGATGCAACATTTTAAATTCACCACGTTCGCAAGACTATCAAAAATGTGGGTTTTATTTTTGTTTTTTATTTAATATATAAATAATATTTCTGTAGTTTCTCTACAAAATAAGTTAGTATAGGAGTCTTACGTATAGATAAATTTTATTCTTTTAAATTGTTTAGAACTTCATTAACGGATTGGACAAAGTTCTTATATTT
>WYDF02099878.1:0-10657 GCA_009867245.2 Adranes taylori | reverse complement strand
GTACCACCAGAATTATGTTATAGATTATAGAAAGCATGGGAAGGTGCTGGAAGTAATTTATTTGCTCGATGCTATTGTTAGAAAGAAAGCTATGTATGATAGGAAAGTCTACCCTATGCATGTGTCAAAAGGCACAATTTTTTTTCTCTGGGGGATTCTTATTCCTGTAACTCCCGTTCGCATTTAAGTTTAATGCTGGGTTCATAGTCTTCTATTAAATTGTCATGTTAATATTACTTTTTATGCCAATTATATAAACATTGCATATCGTTTCAGGGCGTAATGATGATTTTTGTATAATATATTATTATTTTAGCGGCATGTATGAACATTCCAGACATTAAATGAATAATCGGTTTTGTCAACTAATGAACTTTTATTGATTCTTAACTGGGTGTGGTATTATTGTGTATATAATGCATTATTTTTAAGATATTTTATTACATATCGTTGCTAAATATGTAAGTGTTAACTATCTATTAAGTAAAATGTTCGCCTCATTGATTTCACTGTAAAACCTTATTCTTTAAATTCAAATGCATAGTCACAAATGCATAGCGGGCAATGAGAAAGCTTGCTAAGGATGGACATGGGAAGATTTTTAAGGCGATTTGAGTGCATCTCTCAATTTTTTCTAATAATTTGAAATAAAAAATGTATTAAAAATGGCGATTTTAGTGCTTCCTTCAATGTTTTCTAAGAATTTGAAAAAAAATGTATTCAAAATGAAAAGGGTGACATTGAGCATCTTATTTTTGAATGCGGCCTATTTCCTCTTGAAATTAAATGGTTAAGAGAGTCCATTCAGAAAATGAAGAAAAAATTCAAAACTTTCATGAAGAAAAAATTTCTGTTACGTTCTGTTTGAAACAAATCCTTATCAATCCAAGTAAAAGGGTTTGCGACATCCTTTTGTATTTTCTTAAGAAATGTAAATTTAAACTATGAATAAGAAAATAGAAATAGAAAGGGATAAGAAAGCTTACCTTTATTCTAAATCTGAATATTATTTTTTTAAAATAATATTCAGATTTATGTTACAATGTATTTTTATAATAAAATAATTTGTCACATAAATATTAATACATATTATTAAAATTTAAATAGAATTTTTTTAATTACATTAAATTTCAACATAAAGATGGCAGTGTGAACAGATTTCAACCGAGAAGCTTTACTCAGCTGCCTAGCTAATCTTGTAAATTAAATTTAACCATGAACCCTAAAGCACGAAATATTTTAAATTCAATAAAGTTAAAAATTTTTATTACGACAAATCTTACAAGGGTAATAAATAATGCAATTTTGAAATGTACTTTTCATATGAGTAGTGTTTTAAAATTTTATTTCAATTTAATTTTAGTACCTAAGTGCATTACCGACTAATGTCATAGGCCACTATGAAAATAAAGATAGAACTCAAGAACCTGGTGTTATATATGATAATAAGCCTTTTAAACTACCATTAAAAGCTGGTACTTTTACAAGAAATGATTTATATAGCATTAAAACAATATCACTTTTATAGGAAAAAAATATGCCTGGTGTTTGTGCGGTAGATCTAAAACACAACCTTTTTGTGATGGAACTCATAACAGAAGAGAACTTAGAATAAAACAGAAGTATTCATATATTTTTAGCTTACAGACAACGTACGTCTTACATTTTTCTTTTTTAGGCCTATCTTGTTCATAGTTGAAGAAGATAAAGATTATTGGCTATGTAATTGCAAACAAACCAAGCATAGACCTTTTTGTGATGGTACACATAAAACTGAAACAGTCGTAGATGCTCCTACCACAGTTAGATAATTAATAAACGAATTTAAGAATATATGTTTTCTATTTCAACTAGTATATACAATAAATAAGTTTCAATAATTTATGCTAAGTACCACTAGCTTCTGTTTCTTGTTTTGGTGAATTTGCCTCATTTTGAAATTCTAAATCTAATCGTTCTTTCGCCCGAAACACTTTAGATTGTATGTAAAACGAACCGCCATTAGCTTTATCATTCACCTTAAATAAAGTACTGTACTTTCGTTCAATTTCTTCTTTATCCAAATCAGACACGTTTAGAATCTGCTTAGCTTCTTCTAATGATAAACCTACTTTACTATTAGCTACACGTTCTGCTCGGGTTTTCGTATTACCTAAACGTCGTGCTGCTTCTTGAGACGCTTCAATCTCTTGTTTAATAGCCCGGGCAAAGGCTTTTCCGATTATTTGTGTTCCAGCTACGATTATTTGCGCGATGTATTTTGCCATTTTGTTTTGATTTAATTATGTCAATTCAAATATCATGCTTCGTAGATAAATTTGTAAGTTATTTAGTTATCTATAAGCAGCATTTCGTAAGTTTTAATTTCTGTGGTTTAATTTGCGTTGCATACAAAATATTTAAAATTTTCCATGTGTTGCTATATTTCATAGTTATCAATGTCAATTATGTCTTTAATAATAAATCACATTTAAAAGTTGGGAACTATAATTCGACACTTTAATTATCGTCATAAACCATATGCATTCTTTGCCTTTTACAGACTAAGCGTCATTGGCAAATGTAAAATTGCTCAAATTATCGTTTCTCACAAAATTCAAAATTAATATGTTGGAATGTTTTATAAAAATCAAAATTTGGCACAGTACGTCATTTTTAGTGCTTAAATATGTTTTGTATTTATATTAATTTAGATCTTATGCTTGTTTGATTATTTTTTCTGTCTTTCATCTTGGATCCATACCTTGCACTTCGTTTAATTGATTATGTGGTTCGAAATTATCAAGATGAGTTTTCTTATTACCTGTCGCTAATTTATAAGTAAACATTAAAAATTGATTATATAGTATACAGTAGGACTCAGATTATCCGAACCCTATTATCAATGTAATTTTTACGTTAATCCTCGTTATTGTTTACGTTTCGTTATTTATTTTTAGGCTAAAAATACTGCTATATAATAAAATATTATATTATATATAAAAATATTGCTCGCCAAAAGCGTAACCAACTGGTACACATCTTGGATAATTTTTCATGCGTTTGATTATCCCTTTTTTTTTGTTTATCCGAATTTCCCCGGCCCCAATTAGTTTGGATATTCGATGTGCTACTGTATTTGTAACTTTGTAACAATTACAACTGAAACATGCAAAGTTTACAAAAACAATGAATTTGAAATATTTCCTACGCCTTCTTGTCAACCTACTTTCATTTTTTTTTATTTGTTTGCGTTTCAGTATTGGAATTAAATATAAATTCCAGTTATTTTAATCTTTGGCAGTTGGGCAGACAACGCTGGCTGCTATTGTCATCTGCTTTATATCTCTTTCGTTCCTCGAAATAGTAGTTAAGTAGTTAAAATTTTTACTGTTTCAATACAAGTCAGTAAAAATTATTTATTTTGGCCCGGACCTTAAACCTCTATTCGCTACACTCTCGCGAATAAAGTTGAGTTCCTGTCTACTTTTGTCGCTGCTCGCTGACGATTTTAATCTCTGACGAATGAAATCGGTTTGGCTACTAACATCGCTTGTGTGCTAGCTACTAGTCAGCAGTTACATGATGTCGGAGGCTACAGTTCGAGCTGGAATTGTTATTATTTCGTATTTATTACGCCAGTAATTACGATACGAGAAAGGTATGACGCATTCTGTGATTTATAACAAGAGTTGAAAGATGAAGATTCTATAGCCTACCGAAATATCCTAAAGGTTAGTTAACAGACGCGATTTCGCTAGAAATTTTTATCACACAATCGTTATGAAGTTCTCAGACTAGAAATTCGTCGCGTCTGAGAATTTCATAGCGATTTTGCAATAAAAATTTGTCGCGAAATCGCAAAATTGCGATTATGTGAACTAAGCTTTAGTCCTAGTCCAAGCTGTGCGGATATTTTATTTTTAGCTATACTGAAGAGTACTTCCTTGTTTTTAGATTTATTTATTCACGACCGGTTTAGGTTTCTGGTTATCATCAGGTGAAACTGCAAAGTATTACATTTGTTTACATATTACAGGTAATAATATAAAAATTTTATCTTTTGATTTTATATAGTTAAGGAGACTGGAAAGTTTATTTGAAGGAGGCTTTAGGATTTATCATTCTCTTCAGCCCGGAATTGAACTTGCGGCTCTGGCGTATATTTTAACGATTGGAGTTTTTGGACCTTAATGTCTAGATTATTTAGGGCGCGTTTTAATTCTGGACGGTAATAACTCATGAGTTAAAATACTTTGTAATTCTTAAATAATACTTTAGTTATTACATTATATCACACCGTTTGAGGAAAGCCTAGATTATTTTATTTTACATCATTTAGAGTAACGAAATCGAAAATTGTTTTCGACTAAGAAATTGACTGAAAATGGCTGAAGTCAGAGACATCTTCTAACTTCAAAACAACTAGAATTGTTGCACAGGGTGTTGTCAAATTTGTTAAAAAATGTGAGTTTTCTAATTGCTTTAACAAGCATTTTAGAACAGTAATCGAATAAGTGAACGCGTACGGTATCTCTAAATCTATTAGATTCCATTTTCATGGTATTTAGTTACTATTTCAGTTTGTTTTTTTACAATTCAATCGGATATGCGTACTTAGTCCTAGATATAAATCGGCTATTAAAATCATTACTTTCTGTAATGCTTCTAAAGATTCATTTTGTAGCTTTGAATTTGCATGTGCTAATCCTTATAATATTCTCTTTAATTAATTAATTCTTATAATATTTAAATTGGGGAGGTTCATTAATATTTATTATAGGTTGATACTTAATTTTTTAAGAGTATCCATAGGCGTGCGATTTTATTAATCTGTTTTAACATATTTTTTATGTGCAGATATCAATAACAAGTTGAGTTTGTAAACACAGTTTTATCTATAAGTAATACTGAAATTATAATTAATGAAATGAATAAGTGTCAAATGTTTTGTTTACAATATTAAACTGATAGTATAAAACAATACATTATAAACAATTTCTGAAACTTGGAAGTTTTCGTTATGATGTTGTTTACGATAAGTGTTCGTAGTTCAAGAACTTAAATAATATTTTGTTTGGTTTATCTATTTGGGCACCGTTTACTTAAAGGAAGCACGGGACAAACTTGTCCGAAATTTAACAATAGTCTGTAAGTATACAAAAACTTTATATTGTCAATACCTTGACTGTCATAAACGATATTGTTAAATACTCGTCTTCCTTTGATACAAAATGTGAATACAACTTACCGTGATAATCATTGTTCAAATAGTAACAATACTATGTGTTTTACAACTAACATTCTTAGCTTAAAAAATTGTTAAAATTGTGTGAGCTACTTGCGGTTCTTGAAGCCTGGGAACATTTGAGATACAGTTAATTACCATTTGGCAAGATTATAAGCCGCACTTGAAAACTTGAAGCAGCGGTAAAGAAAATAATACTTAGGTAAACTATTGGCAGCATACCTTGTTATTGGCTTTAATTCCGGTTCTCACTCCATCACTTTCACTGCGTGTTTCTGTGCTTCTCCATCACAATACTTCGTCCTCGCTATCATTTAATGCATTTGACGATATTGGCATAGAAGTGTAGCTGACTGTTTCATAATGAGATGGCTTTAATATATCATCGTCTTCCAGAATCGCTCTGAATCATGTTCTCGTATATGATTTTTGACGGCTCTCTTACGACGTCAAACATTTGCAAATTGGAAGTCATGCCATTTGATATAACAAAGAGTTCTTTATAACGAGTGGTTTTTTGCTTGCGGTGTGAGACGTCTCTTACAAGCACCCAAAATGAAAATGATTGTCTTCACAAGCACAGCTCCCGATTTTCAGTATGAAACAGCAAGTCAGTCATGAGTTCTGTAGTCATTCAACGAATTACTAAGTTGTTAAGGAAGTGACCAGAGTTTTTCATTAGATACTTTGTTGTTGCGATACTTTTGATTCCTTTCTCGTTACTGTCGTACGGCGTGATATATCGAAAATACGGGCGTTTTGTCAGCTTTGTATTCTTTTTGTGAGGCGTGTCTGAGTCATGCTGTCGCATTTGGATGATGTACCATTAAAATCTTATTTCAGTTTCAACTTTCCTTTTCCTTGTACATAGAAAAGAATTCTAGCTTCAGGTTCTGGAAATTTGTCATGATTTGGTCGCTTTGGATAACAGCGGATTTTTGAGTATTAAAAAATATTAGAAACATGCTAAACATAGAAACTAAATATAAAAAGCATGTACATATCTAAACATACAGGATAACTTGTAATGGTTTTCTTTCTTATCTTATTTTAGAGGTGGCACAAAAAATCACCCTGATCATTCTCATACTACGAGTATCGAACTTACGAACGTTAATAACAGCGATTCTACATTAGCAAGAACAACAAGAAACATAAATCAATCGTGCACTGCTTCTTCAATTTCATCTCCTGGGACTATTGTTAAACAATCGCACTTTTCTATTACACGTACTTCATCATCTTCCATTTATTCTAACTATAATAACAATAATAATAACTATAATAGTACCGATAGTTTAAATAATAATAACGATTGTACTGAGGAATATTATTCAGAGATTCGTAATCATTTAAATAATTCTTATAGAAGAGCTTCCGGTTTTAGTCAATCGTTGAATAACGAGAATCATTCAAATACTCATAGGTAAGTATAAATACTTCTTACGTATCTATTTATACTACTTTTGTTATTTATTTAAATACTATTATTTTCACTAACGATGTAGAAATTATATGCATGCTCGAAACTCGGCGAACTTCGAGTATGCAAACGCTCCAGCAATTTGTCTGAAAGTGATCCAAAATAATCGATGATCGATCTCGAGTTTAGGCTTGTCTGAACCCTAGTAAAAGATCATACAGGCTTGAGGCTGAATATTTTGTTGGAAATTTGTATATTTTATCTAGATGCATGTCTAAACTATGTAAGTTGGGTCTTTATGCTGAGTATACTTTGAAGCATTTTTCCAACCTTTTTTGCCTCACCGGGTTATAATTATATATTTTCATGTCCTCTCCTAACCTAAACTAACCTTCGATCGTAGGTACGTTGCGGGCGAAACGAACTCCGGGTGGGGCGGTGCAAGCTAAGACCTACCTGGACATGTCGGGAACAACGATCGAATGGGTGCGTTAGTGAATGAATGAGTGAAGTAATGAAAAAATTTGTAATTGGCATTTACGTCCTTAAATGGATTTTTCTTTCAAAAATGCAAATGCATTGCTTTTGAACTAGTTAAGTTTTGGAGTTGCTTGAACTTTGAATTACTAGGCTATTTGTAAAGTACGATGATCGACTTATACATATTAATTCTAGGTATACAAACAAACATCAACGGCGTTATAGTGCACCGTTATTTACACGCCATCTATTTTTAATACCCGGAAGTGGATTGTCTTGTCCGGGTAAAATCATAAACGATTCCACTCGAATTACTTCAACAGAGGAAATTCGATCCGACAACAAACGGAAGAAGAGAAATAAATCGTCATTACAAAATATTATTGCTGATAATGCTCAATCAAATGAGAATCGTGATGTCACCTTGAAGGAAGTGGAGGGCCGGGGAAAGAGAACTGGCCAGTCTTCGACGCAAGATAAAGCGCGAGGAAGAGGTAGTGTTGCAACAACGACACGAAAGTCGATGTGAGTTGATTATTTGATATGACAGTTTAAATTGTAATTTGTACCTGGTATCTGGTTTGTACCAATAATTATAACTGGTGTCTATTTTAGTGTGAAGTTAATATCGACATATGTAATTTACTCTGTGTTGTGTAATTTTATACAATTGACTTCAGTTTCTTCTTTATGAGAGCTTAGGGACTGGTTTCATCCGCTTCGATCCCTATTTTGTTTTGGTATTAAAGTTCAACTGTTGTTCCACCTTTTCTAACGCCCTGAATCTAGTGATACAATTTTTTTTATCCCATCAGGTTTTTTACATATCACAAAAATCTTTAAGGATAAATAAAGAAAAAAGCTGCGTTCAGCTGAAGAAAAAATTTACTTTAGTAACTACAAAAATCTTAAATTAGAACTTTCGTCGTATTAAGTTTTACCCGTATGTTTTTTTTTTGTTTTTATCGATAAAATACGTTTGGGAATTTTTGTTATTGATTTTATAAAGAAAATCACATCAGTCCGCATATTCAGGATAAGTTAACATTGTCACCGTGTTTCCATAATTTTCATATCTTGGTTTTTTGTTCTCTGCTGAAATAATATCCAATATTTTCTGGGGGAAACGATAGATGTAAATCCAGAAAATGAAATTTTCTGGTTTGTAGTTTGTAAAACTTTCCAGGTTTGTAAAACTTATTCAATAACGTTACGCCAAAGCGTATAGTTTGGATGTATATCATTAAGGTGAAAGTAATTAACATCTTTGAATGTCTTTTAAGCTTCCAATTCTGATCAGGTTTGAATTATATAAAATATAGATCAGAATTATAATAAAATATAGTTCATATATTGAGAGGTCACCGGTGACTCGACTGATTTCTCTGTCTTACACTAATGTAGAGACTATCTCACCGGCCATTAGTCAACTTTACATTTGAGTCTGTGAACTGTGCATCTACACTGTTTTAATCATACGTGATTTTTTTATATGTAGGGTTAGGCGTTTTCTGTATTGCCTCTTGTGCTCTTTGTTATACGCACCTGGATTTAGAATTTTGTTATTCAGTTGTCAGGGCTGTATCCTACATTTTGAAGTCTAAATTGAGTTGTCAGGACTCACAGGTTTTTAATTATAATGATTTTGACCAATACCAGGTTATGATCACCAGGTGATGATCTGACTTTATATTGGGTGATGGCAGGGATTGAACATCTGTTATTTACGGTGATTTTATATCTCAATCTGTAGTCTATTGTAGATGTTTCACCGTTGCCTATATATTAGAGATGCATACTAACTTAAAATTTACATTTCCTGAACATGTTTTTTTGGTACATTTAGATTAAAAGACCCTGCCGCCCATGAAGAGGGCGGTGGCAGTGCTTTCGGCGAGGGCGAGAACGCCTTACGCGCCGATACGACCGCCCAACAACGTCATCATCATGTAGAACGTGATGATGCAGCTAGCACAATTTCAAACGCAATTTCTACTACCGAATCGCAACTTCCAGCAGACGAAAGTCGACAACGACGAGCATCTCCACAGAAGAGGAACATCTTTGCACGGTTCATTTCATCTGCATCAACAGACGTAAGCAGTTTTATGTTCTAAAGTTTGCTTAGTTTTAAGAGTTTTTAAAACTAAATTGATGAAAACACATCTTATCACTTATTTTCTTATTGCTAATTTCCACACGTACAACACGCTTGAATTTTGAAGTTTTTGATAGAATTTAGTTTCTTAGTCGGACAATTTTTATAAGATTTGGAAAATGAGGTATGAGTTTATCTATATTTAAATTTGGAGATAAAAGTGATGTGAATAGAACGTGAAAAGTGAATGTGAAGTGAGTAGATGTGCATATAATAGAAAGAACGACCTATTATATTCACAGTTGTGTTGAACAACAGAGTACTGATATGCTGATGTAAGAGAGATAGTCATAATGAGCAAATTAGTAGAGTGATCGCTCTTATTATTCCACGTGACTTTGGGCACATTTCGTATTTATGCATTTAAAAATACACAATATTATCATTTTTTTCATAAAGTATACGATTTTCGTTGGCAGTTTAA
The DNA here is from genome assembly GCA_009867245.2 of Adranes taylori. Taxonomy (NCBI): domain Eukaryota; kingdom Metazoa; phylum Arthropoda; class Insecta; order Coleoptera; family Staphylinidae; genus Adranes; species Adranes taylori. The sequence continues at coordinate 945 of WYDF02099878.1, read as the reverse complement.
GTAAAATATGTTGAATTACCAAACGGAAACAAGAAAATTAAAAATTAAACTACACTTTATGCAAAATATGTGTATTTATATAAATGTTACACAAAATAAGAAAGAAAATTGTAACTCAATCTGAGAATGTGGCATTGTAAGACAAATGAAAACATATCTATAAAAATATTTATGCATAAAATTATATTTACATAATATTATATTTACTTCAGAAATCGTTACAGTTTCCAAATTGTTATGAAAATTAAGGACATCTTTTAGAAATAATAAAAACATAATTTACAAAAATTACATGCTATTGGTTCCTAAAAAAAAATTAATATTGAACATTTATACCGAATTCTAGTTTTAATTTGATTTAATTGCATGCTTTTATGATACAATCTAATAGAAAAATAATATTTTAATATTAAATTAATCAACTGTAATAAATGATTGTTCAAAGGTTCTTGGTTCAAAATATGATTATTTAGAGCTGGAAAAGCTTATTAATATTTAACCGCTTCTTTGTTACATATGAGAGCTTCAGTCGTACATTTCCACTAAAATGATTGTTGTTACGGCGAGAAACAGCTTCAGCAGTCTTGCATATTTTAATTAGATCATTAGGTTTTATTAAACCATTTCTATTTTTTCTAGTTATCAGTTTGGAAAACGTAATGTTGGTTTCGAGTTGGGAGTAACATCAGAGCATTTCATTTAATTTTTAATTTTTTTAATGATAAACTCGCATATATGCGTAACTACATTGTGAATATATTGTGTATTTACACTGTTAATTATACAATCATCCAACTCCAAATCTTCGATGAATCCCAAATTATCCACAGTTTCATCTTGACAGGGCTTTATTTTATTATTAGGGGAAACTTTCAGTTATATATATATATATATATATATATATATATATATATATGTCTTTTATGTAATGTCGACATAGCCTAA
>WYDF02099867.1:0-10658 GCA_009867245.2 Adranes taylori | reverse complement strand
AGTTCGGAAACTCCATGAGCTTCATATCCTTCATCCTAATACACTGAGGATGGTCCAGTCATATCTATCCGACCGTATCACCCAAATTAAAATTGGAGACATTCTCTCCTGATCCATACAACATCAAGCTGGAGTAGCTGGAGCCTCTTTTGTACATTATGTACTGCTATTATCTACAACCCCCAACCACACCAGATACCCATAGTCCTTTGTATGCTGATGACACAGCTTTAAAGATAACTGCAGACAGAGTAATCTGCAGTTATCTTTAGACAATTTTTCACCCCTAATCCGAGTAAAACTCAAGCCACCTTCATTCAGCATCCCAACCATGTCAAAATGAAACGTCAAAACCGCGACCACATCAAACTCCGACTCTGGACCGAACCCATTTCGTTAAAAGACAAAATCTGCTATCTAGGTGTATGGTTTAACAGAACATTTAACTGGAATACGGACCTAAACCACACCCTTTCCAGGGTACACTAACGCGTGGACCTGATCTCCACATTCAGAGGACGCTTTAGAGGCTGTCATACAAAAACTCTGCATCACACTTACAAATCGTGTATTACGCCATTGGTAGACTATAGATCCATTCTAGATTCTACACTTTCTAATGCGCAAGCGCACAAACTTACTATCTTGACAGTCTAAATATCCGACTCGAGGTGATGCAGAAAACAACGCAATAGCCTAACTAAATCTACACTCGGATTGGAAAGGCAGTCACCACCGCAGCAAACTGCCACGCAAACCCTTCCCACATCCACCAACTCGAAGAATTATCCAAACCAATCAAAAACCTCCTGAGGATCTCCAAGATATCCTTGAATTAATCCCACTGTCCCTGAGATAATTCCTACGCCTATATTGTAAAATAAAACAAACACTCCCTTCAACAACATCCTCATTTTCTATTTCAGGTCAACTAGCACCCACTTTCGCAGCCAAGCAAGTACAATTATACAAGACCACCAGCAAATCTGCTCACACCACTAAACCCAACTCCCTCATCAGTTGAACTTGCTATGGCTAAGGTTTTTGCTGATTCTCTTGGCTGTAAAGTGAATGCTATTGCGTATATATTATCTGCAAGCAATCAGCTTAACATAATTTCTAAAAACTTTCCACTCATTACCAGTTCTAGGATGTAGAGAATGATAAATCCTAAAGACTCCTTCAAACAAACTCTCCAATATCCATAAAATATGTACAAACCCAACAGCGAGTGGAGTTTAAGTGCGGTAGAAGTCGCACACTGTTGGATATTCGGGCATCCTACGCCTTTTGAAGGGTTCTCCACTTTCTACGCAAATAAAAAAAAAGTTATAATAACTGTTCAACGTTAAACCGTACTCGCGAATTGAAGTGATTTAATTTTAAAGTTTCAACGAAATAATAAAAATATGAAAAAAATTATTATTGTAGCGGATTATATATCGCACGTGCGACGATTCAATCTGAGAGGTCGAAAATTGGAATTCAGAATTAACCCGATTCCCGACGGAGCAAATCCAATTAGTTGGGTGAAAGAAACAATGAATTAAATCATTAAGTACGCGATCCAAGATGTGCTTCCCAGGACTACAGTTAGATTCATGTTCTGCAGTAAAGATTTTAAACAAAAATTGCCTGGTTGGCTAGGATAGAATTGGAGATGTATGGTGCGTACTGGAAAGTATATTTCAAAGTAATTCCGCGGACTAAAAACCGATATGTTTTGTTTCGGTATAACATCGGTAAGAATGCCTGTAAGAACTGGAAAGTGACTTAGTACTTAATATAATATATCTGAAGAAGAATGTTCAGCACACAGAGGAATTTTGCCTATAACAAATAAAGATAATATGTGTTTACCTAGAGCTCTGATTGCTGCAGTAGCGGATGCTAATAAAAATGCAAAATGAAAGATTCGAAGAGATGTTTGAAAAATACGGACGCGAAACACACTGCAATTATTGAAAGATTCAGATATAAGGATAAAACTCAATACCCGAAGAAGCTGCCGGAATTAATGAGATGCAGCAACTATAGAAACATTTAAGCGAATACAAGATTGCTGTCTCTAATTATGGAAATAAAGGAAGAGACGTTATGTTTAATGGTCCGGTTGCAGAAGACAAACTCAGTTTAATTTATCACAACGATCACTACAATGTTATAAGATCACTAACATCTGCCTTCCGATGCCACTACTAATGCGAATATTATTATGTACCATTTAATCATAAAGGCAAACACAGATGCGAAGCTACATGTCAATTTTCAGCGATCTCCATCATGTAAAACTGAAGATAACATTGATTGCAATGAATGCAATTGAAAATTTCGTAGTGCCGCCTGAATTGAAAATCATAAGAGGTCGTTATCTAAAATTATTTCGTTATGTAACTATATTAAGCGCTGCCAAGAATATTTCAAAACATTCAAAACTGATAAGGAGCACATATATAATGAGATTTTCTGTGAAATCTGTAGAAAAGCGCAACCAGAAGACCATTTATGTTTTATGCTATATAATCATAGTTCGCCGGAATTGAACGATACAGTTTTAGTTTTCTACGATCTGGAGAGCTCGCAAGAAGAATCGATTTCTGAAAATACCACCATACATATACCAAATCTTTGCGTTTTTGCTCAGACATGTGATAAATGTATTGAAAAATCCAAAGATGAGAAGCTTTATCTGAAATGCAGCGTCAGACATCAAGTGTTCTTACCAGATAAATGTGTTGAACACTTCATGTACCACATCTTAAACACTCGAAAACTATTTAAACGAATCGTTATCATTGATCATAATCATCAAGCATTCGATCATCAATTCTTATTACGATACGTATTAGCAGAAACTATAAAACCCCAATTGATTATGCGTAGAACGAAGATCCTGCTAATGGAAATGTATAACGTAAAGTCCACGTAGAAGATAGAAATTCTTTTTTAATTGCATGACCAACATAATAATGATGAATTTAATATGCAAACCGAAATTGTTGAATACTGCACGAGCAAGGTAAATATATTGATGATGGCATAATTAAAATTTAGACAAATGTTACTAAAGAATGTAATGTTTTTCCTTTCACTGAAGCATGAACGACTGCTTCTGCATGTAATAAAGTATTTAGACGAAATTATTTAAAGTCAGATACTATAGGTATTATACCAAGAAATGGATATCGTTGGAGTGATAATCAATCAAAAGCTGGAATTAAATGGTTCATTTATGCCTCTTCCACCTCGTGGACTGAAATGTCCTGGGTTACTTCCTTGCCGACAAGGGAGTAAGAGCGGTTTGTGAGTTTTTTGAGTAGCTGTGCGTTTCGAAAACGCGGCTGGAAAATGAGCTTACGGTGGCCTGTGAGCTGTTGAAGTGTTTTTTGGTGTGAGGAGGAAATTGGTTGGAGAGTTGCGATGAGCGCCGTCCTGTTAGCGTTGACCTTGATGGTCTTCACTACATCTTTGAGGAGAGTTAATTGCGTTAGTTGGAAAAACGCTTTTTGGGATGCGTGGGAGTCTGGAATGTTCCTTACGACGTACTCGTAAGAGGATTGCTTCTGCGGCTCAGAAGAAAATTCCCTTGTTGAGGAGTAGGAAGAGAATTATGAGGATGGTCTGGAATTTGTGGAAGAAGGGCTTTTGGCTCGTTTTGGCAGGTTGTCTGGCGAGTTTTACGGGAATTTGGCGTTTGTGTCTTGTTGCGATTGTTGTCTGCAGCTAGGGAACCTGCAGACCAAGTGGTTGGGTTTTTTGTGGTTGTTTTTGGTGGTCTGCTTGCCTTTGCAGGCATGCGGGGGTCGCCTTGGTGGTGGTGATGAGTTTAGAGCTTTTGTGAGCTCTAAGTGGCTCTTGTCTGACCCATTTCTGGGCCTGGAGTTTTTCGTGCCCCCAGGGGGCGGTTTTTTTGTGCTTGTGGTAGTGTTGGGAGGACCGGGGGTGGGGTTTTACGTGCAGCCCCTGGGGTGCCCGGTTTGTGCCGTTGGACATTACTATGTCCAGCGACGAAATTTTCTTGGGTTTTTGAACTTTATTCAGTCTATGACTGAGAAAGGAATAGAAAAAAATGGCTCTAGTACTCTAGAACGAACCGTATGAGTGAGAAATCCCTGCGATCACCAGCAGTGGCAGGTACCTTATTTTCTGCTTCTTCTAAATTCTTTCTTCTTGCTGAAAATAAAAAGAAAAGAAAACAAATAAGAATTAAATTCTTATATGTCTTCGTTAAAATTTAGTATTTAAAAGCGTTGTTTGTTGCTAGCTTATAAATAAACTTATGTGTCGCAGGTAGCTGTTCGATTCTTTCGCCTGTCCTTTCTCGCTCTGCGTGCTGCCAATTAGCGCGCTTGGTGGTCGCCTGCTGTCTTCGCAGCGTGTCGTGTTCTCGCAAATGGTATTGTACGCCTGCTGTGCCTCTCCCTGTCACCTCCTCGCAGTGAAATATCGGGGCAGCTTGGTTAGCTGCAAGATATCTCTGTCAAATGACCTGCTCGTTCGACTATTCACGAAAGAATGAACAGTTTTATATTGAATGAAGAAGTGATTGGGTGATGCTTCTTATATAGGATCTGGTTATTCTCTTGTATTGACGTTATCTGTGTGACTATTGTAGTTGGGCGTGACTTCGTTACTTGTTTATCGTTTTTTATTATCAGTATTGTATTGTCGTTTTGTTTCGTGATTTGGTTCTAGTGGAAGTTTCCAGTCGCTTGATAAATTTTGGTTGTCGTTACTTTTATTGATTGTGTTTTACAATTTCTATTGCTTCTGTGGTGATTCTTTTTCTATAATGGACCTCTGTGGCTATTGTCCTAATGCTTTCAAAAGCTATTGTATGTCCTGCTGTTGAGTGATGTTGTGCTAGCGCCGAAGTTTTGAGGTTTTTCGACCCCGATGCATTCGCCAATATTCTATCAAAAACAAGGTAAGTGGAAGATGAATGCAACTTGAATAGTCCGAAGCATTCACCAATATGGGTGATGCTTCTTATATAGGATCTGGTTATTCTCTTGTATTGACGTTATCTGTGATTGGTTGTGTGACTATTGTAGTTGGGCGTGGCTTCGTGACTTGTTTATCGTTTTTTATTATCAGTATTGTATTGTCGTTTTGTTTCGTGATTTGGTTCTAGTGGAAGTTTCCAGTCGCTTGATAAATTTTGGTTGTCGTTACTTTTATTGATTGTGTTTTACAATTTCTATTGCTTCTGTGGTGATTCTTTTTCTATAATGGACCTCTGTGGCTATTGTCCTAATGCTTTCAAAAGCTATTGTATGTCCTGCTGTTGAGTGATGTTGTGCTAGCGCCGAAGTTTTGAGGTTTTTCGACCCCGATGCATTCGCCAATATTCTATCAAAAACAAGGTAAGTGGAAGATGAATGCAACTTGAATAGTCCGAAGCATTCACCAATATATAATTTTTATATGTAATACATTATTACGTTATAAGAATATGGTCCATGCGCCGGGGTCTTACTCTGGGGGCAATGCTGGTGAACTGTCAGATTCCCTCTACTAAGCTGCTTTTAGTTGTCTGTGTAGTAAAAAACAATACAGAGCAGTGCAAAACAACACAGTGCTAGCTTTTAATCTTTCATATAGCTGTAGGATTCATGTTTTGGCAATTTTTCTATCACATCTTAGTACGTCTCTTGTATTCACATAAGTGCAAACAATTTATACATAGTTCGAAGAGACCCCAAGGAACAATTTTCCATAAAAAATTTCCAAGATCATTCTTTCTTGCTCAAAAATTTAAAAGAAAGCCGTATTTCTCAGTGTCTGTGCGTACGTACGTATAGCTGTACGTTCAAGAATAACTCGTAACCTATTGGACCGATTTGCATGAACTTTGGTGCACAGATGCACATAAGTGTTCCGCAAAAACGATTTTTTCATTTTTTTTATAGATCCAATATGGCGGAAATACGCCATTTTTTTTACAAAAAAATCAGTTTTTAAACTAGGAGGGTGAAATTCCGCAAACAGATAGTGGTTCGTATTATGCGTCAAACAAAAGAAGTTCGATGCTCTGTCTTGTACAAAACGCGACGTTGCAACGTTCAAAGTTTGAAAATATTTTTCATCATATCTCAAAAACTGTAAAAGATAGGACATTCGAATAAACTCTATTTTATAGACTATCTAAAACGACTTCGATTTTATTTCAAATATTTTTTCTAAAATCACAATTTAACATATATACAGGATTATTTTTTTTGAAAATTTTTTTGTGAAAAAAATGTATTGCCCTATTTTCTAAAAAAATTTTGCAGTAATTTTAAAAAATTTTCTTGTACTTGTATTAAAAGATGTTTAAGGGATTAAGCGAGTTAAAAACAGTCGACTTAGTATAGAGTTAATCGGGGAGAATAAGAAGTGGTATGTATAAGAAGCCTCAATTGTACCAATACGAACAATTGAATACACTGAACCGATTTTTAGCAAACATTTTTTATTCAAAAAACTTTTTATAACATCCTGTATATTTTTATACATTCTATTTAAAATTATACCACACATGATAGGCCTAACTCTTATCGTTTCAAAGATATGACTCTTAACTTAAAATTTCGCAACTTGTCGCCATAGCAACAGGCATTCAACAGTCATATATACATGTAAGGCCTAAATAATGGCACATTTATGCAGAATTACAGGAAAAAATGTTTTGCGTTTTATGACACCTCTAACAATCTAAGACATATAACTTATAGGTGCTTTTGCATTGAATAAATGTTGTTATCATGGCGGGTGCATATTATAATTTCGGGAGGGGTTCAAAATGATCATTTAATTCAGAAATTCAGTTTTAAAACTAGAACACTGAAATTTTGGTTGTGCAGAATGCGACGTTGGCACGTATAAAATTTTACTAACTTTTCGATATATGTCAGGAACTATAAAAGATAGTACACTTGAATAAACTTTATTATATAGGCTACCAAAAGCGCGTTCAATTTTATTTGAAACATATTATTGTAATATTACAATTTAACGTATTCGGGGTGTATTTACAGGATATTTTTTGTTTTGTAAAATGTGCGATCCATTTTCTCGAAAACGGATATTGTACTATATTAAATATCTCAGTGCTTATGAAAGTTAAAAGTACAAAACATGCGTAAGACCCAGGGATTTCAATATTGTGCAAAGGGGACGCCGGAAAGAGTGACTCAAAAACGGAAGTGGGGAAAATATTAGTCAAAAAGTACAACAGCCCGTGCCAAAGCGGGACAGGGAAGTTGTCCCGGTTTGTGGGGACCAGGGAATAAATGGGTAAGCGAATTCATGCATAGACGAATTCACAAGACCAAGACATGCCAGGCTGTTCTTTTAGAAATTAGTTGAAAAGAGAGTCAAGAGCGTACGTAGGCCATCTACTGGGAAAAAGTGAGACAAGACCAGTCGCAGGCCGCAGAAAACTGGAAACCAAGCTATCCCCGCCGCATGCAAATATAGGAACCAGGGGATTAATGGGTAGGCGATTTATAGGTTAGAGTAATTTCGATTAATTTACCCTAAAAAACTATTGTGCTAATTGAATTTAATAGACGGGTTATAAGGTTAAAAGATTCAACTTTTGTTTTGTGCAAGATAAAACAAAACGTAGGACTTCCAGTATATGAAAGAAGGGGTGATAATCACGTCCACGAATTTTTAATGACCAGATTATAATTCACTAATCGAAAGAAACTGTAGCGACCATTTCATCTATGTGTGCAAACAGTAAGTTATGTATATATTTTTAGTTTTTGCTATGGATTACGTCTTTCTAGCCGAATATTTGTTAGAAAATGACCTCAACTCGAACAGCATCTTAAATGCTATTATAAATCAAATTTTTATATAAAAAAATACAAAGGATTCAGCAAACAGCAATAATAGCTACACAACAGGTTTCGTTCGCGAAACGCGCTTAATAAAAAGATTATAAATAAAATAATATCCTATGTTCTTAAAGTTAATTAACTATACTTAATTAAGAATAACACATTTAATAGTAAACTATTTAAGATCTAATGCCACTTTACATTTAGATGTAACTAATAGCAAATCCAATATGGCTTACAATATGGCTTACTATGGCAATATGGCTACTATCGTATTTCGAGCTAAAAACTGCACAATTCTGAACCAAAAACTCAAATCTTAAACCAAAAGATCTAATCCCTATCAAAAAAAAGAAACCGAAACTTAAACCAAAAAATTGAATCTCGAACAAAAGATTACCCAACCCTGAACCTAAAATTCTAATTTTGGCACTCTTTACACAAATTACTCAACCCTGAGGGCTGTCATTTTAATATAAAAACACGATTGTATCCGAAGACAACGTTGTGTCCAAATTTCAATTCCTTCAAATCCCGTGTCAAAAATTGCATAACCGTTAATTAAAAAGTCGTATCCTGAACCAAAAACTGAAATCTCAAACCAAAAAATCTAATCCCTATCTAAAAACCCGAAACTCAAACCAAAAAATGGAAGCCAATCTTGAGCCAAACATTAAATCAAATTCTGAACCAAAAACTCAAAATCGTATACCTTTTCGAAAAATCAAACAATTGAATCTCGAGCCAAACATTATCCACCCCTGAGCCAGAAACTCGAATCTCGGGACTCTCATTAAATCCAGAACCAAAAATTCAAATGCCTAACTAAAAGATGTAATGTCGGCACTGTAATCAGATCTTGAGCCACAAATTTCCCAACCCTGAGGGCCGCAGTTTTATTATATAAACACTCTTGTATTCGAATGCCACGGTATGTCAAAATTTCACTCGACACTTTAAGCAAATCTTGAGGTACAAATTGCCCAACCCTAGGGATTGCCATTTCACCTGAACCCTGTAGTTTACAAATTAATTAATTTTTTTAAGTATAAATTTTTTGAAGCTTCTGGTATATTATTTTTCACCGACCCTGTAGTTAAAAATATAATAATAAATGTACTTAATGTAGTTGCTTTTCGAAGAGAATTTTTGTGCCCATTCCTGTACGTTATTTTTGAAGCGATCCTTTTGAGTTTGGACTCAAACATGTAGTTGCAAATCTAGTATTTTTCGAGTTAGTACAGTTTTTTGTTTCTAAATCATATTTTATATTGGGACGAAGCTCTAATGTAATGTAATAAAAATTAAAAGGAATCGTCTTTTGTTTCATTTAAAAATATATGACATACGGACGTGGGAAAATAAATACCAATTAGATGTACGATGGATTTGAAAAGCAGAAACAATTGTCAATCAGATCACATACATCGAATATGCACGTGTATTTAGTGAATGCATTGTTGAGAACCTGTTACCGTAGTAACAAATGAACAATTTTTAAAGTTATTAAGAGCTATATATTTGGAACGATTAGAATTAGACACATCATATGTGGTATCATTGCAAAGCATATCAAAAGGGCTACCAAAACATGAGATAATATACAGTGTTACTTAAACGTTTTTGAAAAAAAAATGTATTGCCCAAAGTCGGTATATTTAGTTGCTCATAGTCGCAAAATTGAGGTCCCTTAGACTTGCGTATGTTTCATGACCTTCATTTTTCTAACTTTCATAGGAGCCGAGATATTTAGGGTAATACATTTTTTTCCAAGGTCAAATTCCGGTGTTGTGACGTGCGATTTTTTAAACTCCTTTATTCGCCGAGATATCAGATCGCTTAGGTATTAAAGAAACTTCCGACATAAAAAATTTATCAAAATCACATTTCTAGTTTCTGAGAAAATGAACCGCAAAATTTGCAAAACAAAAACCCCCTGTATATATATTAAATTGTTATTTAAAAAAATTCAAATAAAATCGAAGGACCTTTATGTAGCCTATATAATAAACTTTATTCAAATGTCCTATCTTTTATCGTTCCTGAGATATTTCAAAAAGTTTGTTAAGCTTTAAACGTGGCAACACCGCTTCCTATAAAATTTGGCAACATGGGACTTTTTTACTCGACGCATGCTACCAGGTTCTATATATGTTCCAAATTTCAGCCCCCTAGTTTGAATATGAAATTGCTGAACAGAAAGAAATGGCTGCTATCCGCGATATTGGATTTGTAAACAAAATGAAAAACCCGTGCTGCGGAATCACTGTCTGCAGCTGTCTACCAAATTTCATCCAGATCGGTCCCATAGGAGAGGAGTTACTCTGGAACATACATCCGCACAGAGATCGAGAAATTCGACTTTCTTTTAATTTTTTGAGCAAGAAACAATTTTTTTAGAAAAAACTTTTTATATGGAAAATTGTTCTCAAAACATGAATCCTATATCATTCATATACCATATACGTATGTAATAATAAGCCATATACCATATGCGTATGTAATAATACGTATGTATATGAAAGATAAAAATTAGTGAAACTAATACCACTACGATATTCTCTTTTATATTATTATTATACGAGTTGTAACCTTTATTTGGCATCATCATCATCAAACCGTGCTGCATTCATCAGTTCGTGTGAATGCGCTTCAGATCGTCTGACCATCTAGTGGGCGGTCTGCCTCTGCTGCGAAGTGCATGATCACTAGTTCTCCATTCGGTTATTTTTATCGTCCATCTGCCATCGTTTGTTCTAGCCACGTGGCCTGCCCAGTTGCATTTCAGATTCGATATTCTTACGATGGCATCCGTAACTCCAC
>WYDF02099866.1:0-23900 GCA_009867245.2 Adranes taylori | reverse complement strand
TTGAAATATTAAAGTAGAGTTTTATTTCTCCTTCAGTGCATAATTTAGCTATATCACAATAGCCTATATATGTTCGCCACGAATAAATCACATTATTCTGATTTGTGTGAATGTAATTTTTTATTGTAAAATTGAAAAATCTTACTATCATACGACAAGATCTTGTTTCGCCGTTTTGTGGTCTCGTCAGACATGAGTGTGTAACTATTTCAATTCAGTTTCACTGCCGTGTCTCAGTCATTAGAGTCTACTACAGTAGCTAAAAAGCGTGTAGTAGACTCGCGTAGTAGACACGCTTTTTAGAATAGAACATCGAGATTTTCTTTGAGCAGGTCGCATACATACCAGGCAATTATGTCCTGCAAACTTAAAAGACACTTATTGCGCAGTGCATTGATACTGCACTGTGCAGTGCAGTTCGTATTTAATGTATCAGTAACACTGCTGGATTCTTGTAGATTTCATTTTGGTTTCCACGGCGACCCTAGCTTTCAGAATATCTTTAATTTGGAATATCTTCTTAACGTTAGTATCATCATAGGAAATTTTCCATTCTTGATATCCATCCTTTTGCTTAAATTGTATTTTAGACTTTTTTGTTTTAGATCATTCCATTGAGGAACTCCTCGGAGAACAAGTTTTAATTCTTTTTCGTCCAGCAACTCGTACGTATAAAATTGTACCTCCATTTTTTTCTAGCAGATTTCTGAGCTGCCGGTTAATCGTCCGATGTGTTGTTGTGATATTTCGTTTCTTTGCCTCTAACAAACACTGTAGTAGTTTCGATTTTATTCAATACCATTCCATTCTGGATTTCTCTGAACCTGTCTTTGTTGTGTGTAATAAGAGATGATGGTTTTCTCACTTTTGGTGCTTATTGCTCTATTTGCGATGGTTGCGTTTGGTGGTTTCTTCTGAGAGGGAAAATGATACTGTACCTTTCTTCCTCCCTGTTATCACTTTCTGGTAGAACGCTATAAGAATTGTTTATAGCCACATTTACTTTTACTCTTTTTGGTTCCTTGTTTAATCTTTCCTGAGACCCTGCTCATTCCAGGGGTCGTTTTGAATTTCTTACTGAAGTGTTTTCCTTTGGCTCTTGATCCATGCGGGCACAATGAATGTTATGATAAGATCATTGTTTCAAATCGTATTTTATTGTATATGAAATCAAACATTTACGTCTTCGGTTGCGAAGATTTTAATGTAATTGCAAAGCGAAGCAAAACTTATCTATATATTACTTTATCTTTACATAGATTTTAAAAATTATACATTCTCTTACATCACCTGGGATGCTGCTTTTTATTCCTTTATTTATATATTATAGAATATTCATCAGTTCAGAAACTTTACTGTACATTCACTTTATGCCATAGTAATAATGTCATCAAGTACATTATATAGAATGTACCTACATATTTCCCGATGTTAATAATTTTATTGAGGAAATTAAATTTAATTCAATTAAATATATAATCCCTATTACACGAATATGTAGTAATAGTAATAAGAAGATTTATAGTAATAACACGAAATGGTTTTGTTATTAGCTTTGCTACGTTCTTGATTCAGTTCTATGGAAGTTACTAATGAAAGCGGATCTTAAGAAAGATATGAAACAATCGATGTATCAAACAAATCAAAGGATTTACAAGTTTTCAAAAATATTGGCATTTAGGACTTATGAAAATGGTAAAGAATGCAAGAAATGTTATGAAATATGAAAGTGTCTAGTAGTCAAGTGTACCATTTTATTGGCGATAACCACATTTTCATTAAATATCTGACCTTGCCCTATCAACAAATATATTAATTTAATAAATTCGATGAAAAATCAACATAATGTATAAATTTTAAAGATTTAAATATATTAAAGAAAAAAGAGAAAATTAATATTAATGTTTTAAGACAGATTAACGAGAAAAAAGAAAATTCTACTGTCTATCTAAAGGTAAGAAAACATTTAGTAATGTATGTATTATTTATTAATTGTAGAATGACATGCCACTTGTATAGAATACTAAATAATATATGTGCAGATAATTACGCGTAAGCGGAATCTACATTTGGCTACCAGAATCTGAGCTACTATTGTAGACAATGTTATTAAGCCGAAGCCACATAATAACATAAGCGAAACTTCAGTAAAAGAAACGAAATTAGAAAAAGATAAAGAGCTACATCCAAATTAAAAGTCCTACATGCCTATAGTTCAGCTGATCCTTTAACCAATAGAGATTTTGCTTTGCAAAAGCACATGAACAAAACGATACAATATCGTGCTAAGAAATCTCACATAATTGCCATTTGTTTATAAAATCAAAAACATATGCGATGTTGTCAGGTTGCTATTATACAGTTCTTGTGTTTCCTATTTATTGCGTAGTGTGTAATGTGTAATTTAAACAAATAATATAATGCTGGTAAGTAAACAAATCCTTATTTTGTATATTATTGTTTTGAATAATTACAAAATACAAATTATGACCATTTTCTTTATTAGACTGAAATTACATTTATGTTATAAAAGATTAGTTATAAAAGATTTGTTAAAGTTTGAGTTTTATTTTGTAAAATGTTGAGGTGTTGAAGTTTACATAAACTAAAGTTTTGTGAGTTTTAAATAAACTTTGAATTACTCTAAAAAAGTTGTCGGAAAAAAGAGGGAGTGTATTGTGCGTTTAAAAAATTACAAGAATCGCTTTTATATGAAAGAAGAAAAATTTATAAAATTCTTTAGATTTCCATTAGATACAGCAGTGTAAGTATTAAACATCGTGTAAAAGTATACACATAAATGTATATTTATTTTGCAAAGAATCATCAAAGTTAATTTTAACGAGTACTTTTATACAGTTGTAGAAAATGGTTAGTGGCTTCAGGCAGATGCGATCTCAAAAACAGTAGAAGAATTAAATTGAATATAATTTAAGACTTTTTTCCCGGAATATTGTTGCATATATTTTTATCATCTAGAAACTATATTTTATGATAATTTTATATATTTGTGATAAGACAGTTGGATATAATCTTTATTTGAAATATAAAGAATCGAAGTGTAAATTTTAATTTAGAATATTTTCTTAAATTATATATACGTTTAGGAATATACTATTCTTTAAAATACACCAATGAAAAATATAAGCATTCCAAACCAAAAAATCGAAAAGTAATGATTTTAATAAATTTATAAACTTTTGCAAACTTATTTTCCAATTAACACATAGTCTTCCACTTTAGTATTTAGTTTTCCTGTATAAGCGTAGAACAAATATTGTACGAAATATTTATATTAGTTGTTTTATTTCAACAAAATTTTATCATAAAAATCAAAAACTTTTTTGTAGTTAAATATATATTAAAAATATTTGGTTATTTAAATTTGTTGAATTATTTGTTGATTCTTTGCTAAATTTATAAATTATTTAAAATTTTGAAAATTATAATTTTAATGTAAAGTTGAAACTCATTTTTTTTTTAATATAGAATCTTTTGTAGTTATTAATTAATTTTCTAACAAATTTTCATATTATTTTATCAATTTCTGATATTGTAAACTTTAAAATCAACCTCAAATGAAAGACTCTTGTCAAAGAATATACTCTTATCCCGTTATTATTAGTGTGAATCTATAACTTTTCTACTATTATACTTTTTTAACAAAAATGCGTAAAACAAATTTACATATACATTTACATTTAAACATATACATTTATGATATATTAACCAAGCTCTTGCACTTATTGTTATATTCAAGCAAAATGTATTATAGATTTTACATTGTAATATAATAGTTACATCATTATTTTATTTATTTCATGCATTTCATGTTTTATTGTATCTCTTAAACAAAAATAAACATTGTGCGTAAAGAATATTTAAGAATTATTACTACAACAATTTTCAGATAAGAGTTTTATTTTTAAATACATTGGCAACTCTGTTTTTACCAGCAAAGACTTCAGGCATTTAAAAATTACAACCAAGTTAAATCGCAAGGTCAATTACCTTGCAAATAAATTTTATATAGGATTTTTGTCAAGTTTCACTTCTTTATACTCTTTGTCAAAGCTACATCACATAGCTGAAGCACTTCGCATGAATCTAGCAGGCGTGGACCGCAGTACACCATATAAATTGTTCTCCAGTATAAAGAACACTACTCGGACCATTCTAGTGACGAATGCTCGCCCACAACGACTATACTCTCGTGCTATGAGATGGCCATAGTACAGCATATCTTTTCTAGGCACATATGTGCAGCTATACACGCTTAGCTAACCGGAGCTCTTTCGAACAAATTCACATGATTCGCTTCGTATTTGAAAGAAAAGTAACTCCTTCATTTCATGATAGTGAGGCTTCTAATGAAGTACCTCATAAATGAGGAACTCATCACTATTATGAACTCATAGGCCAAATGACGCGAACTTCTTTTATGTCGCAATAAGTTGCTTACCTCACGTACTTCGTACTAGGCTTGATTAATACCTTGAGCTTAAACTTGAGCTAAGTTTATCGCTAGCTGAAACCTTTTTAAACCTTAAAACTTTTTTGCACATTTGAGTTCAAATAAAAAGACTTATAGTTGTGAAATGTGCGAAGCACATCTGAAGCAAATATAGTTCTTATACGCCTCCAATCAGTGACACACTATGGAATGAAATTGCCAACTATTACATAATGAGGACTTCTCGGCGGGATCCATCGCCCACCCCTTGATGGTGCTACGAGGCAGACACTATCTGTTCTTTCAGAAATGGGGGCGACTACTACTAAAATCGTCCGAAATTTTCCTTACGTTCTCGGTACTAATTCAAACCCCCCTGCATTCTTTAATTTGGCACTCGAAAGTGCCTTAATACCGATATCACGAAAAGGTAGAAACAAGAGTTTCTGAAGGCAAAGGATGATCACTAAATCACAGATTGTCTATTAAACCCAATACATCAATGGTAAGTCTGCGTGCATAGGTGCCTTTCAGGCAGCTACTCTATGCTTTTTCTATTGTCCTCTCCGTCGCGAAAAGCCAGATGAGAATTACCCTGTTGTGACTTCGAACACTTCTAAGGACATACTACTATGGAAGCCACTCCAAGGATTCACCCTCACGTCTTTTGGGTACTTTTGGTTTTCTGAGGCGCAGTTGGTTGCCATGCTATAGATATTTCTCTGTATAGGCAGGCTTCAATCTGATGTTTATTATATAGCCTGTTACATAATCGACAAAATCTAAATATTCAAAAACGGTTTAAAGAATAAACTATTTGAAACACATGCAGGTTTGGGAATTTATGTCTCAAGTTAAAATAAATGCATTATCAATATTTATCCTTACAAGTATGAATGATTGAGTTGTAAACTTCGATATAGTTATTTTCGTAAGTGTTACGTAATTGAGTAGTATACTTAAAGTAATATTATTATTGAACTTTATTTCTTACTGATGCTAAAAGATGTCCAAAAAAATAAATATACAAGTTTTATGTATTTATTATTTTTTGTATATTATTTTTATTTATTAATTTTTATTTTTTTTATGCTTTATATATTTGAACAAACAGGTCAATTTCTTTAACATTATAAATATTTACTGAATATTATTGAGGACATTAAGGACGTAAACGTTTGAAACAAGGATAATTGGGCAAATATGTTTATTGATTCGCTTAAATTCCCAAGGACGATTATTCAAGGAAATATGGAAATATCTATATGTATTTTAATTTTATATTATCAAAGCGCAGGATTAGATTTTGGGTTGTATATATACGACTTTCCTAATTAAACAATGTCATTTAATATAGCAATGTATTTATTAATTTTAATGAAGCCTTTAGTCCTGTTTTGTTTTATAATAATTAGGGTTGATTGGGGTTAAATTAAGTTAATAGCTTCTCCGTTGTTGACAATATAATTAATTGAACGAAATTTCATTTGAGAAACCTATTTAAGTATAATTATATCAAATATAATATTACTCTGCAAAAACACTCCTTTATGATTTAAGACATTATTTTTTTTATTCCTAGAACATTTTTAGCTTCGGACGTAGCATGGATTACCAACTTTCATAATACTGTAACGATAGAAATGGCACCAGAATTATAATGCTAAAGACTTAAATGTCTAAATGATAAAAAAGTTAAATTGTATGAAAAAACTGTACTTCAATATGTCCAGCGTTAATAAATAAATATCGCTTCAAATTAATAAGATTAGCCTGTATTCGATTCTCAATAGGCAAGCTGTAAGAAGAAAAACCGCTTTATATATATATATATATATATATATCTTTTGTAGAATCTTTTGTAGTATAAATATATATATATATATATATATATATATATTTATATATACAGACATAGGTTCATGTTAATTAGCTACGAGCGTCTTAGGACTTATTTGTTCGATTCTGTCAAATTTACGTCGAGAGTAGTTTCATAGCCTTTATCAGAGCTCATAGTCGCTATGACCTATCTATCACCTTGTGCAATTATACAATTGCAAAAGAAGCTCTGCAATCGCAACTCTTCGGGTTGATTCGGTCTTCAGACCGCAAGTACTTTTGGAACACCCTAGTCTTTAAACCAGGAGAGAAATATACAGTACGGCGTTGCCATATAAGGTCTTCAAAACGATATATATGATAAAACCCGCTTCAGTTTACTCCTCTCTTCCATTTCCAAGTTTTCAATTCTAAAATCTAAATACTTCACGACACTTTGTTTCATGATGTCGCTAAGAAATCGCTTCTACTCTGCTCTCCAGTGCTTAGTTAAACTTCAACTAAAGAAGATAGTCATGTTCATGAATTAGTTACGTCGCTTGAAATTAAGCAACAGATAGAATCAGTTCAGTGTAGTTAGAGACATGTAAGTTTAACTTATAAACATTTTATGTTGAAACTAACTGCTTAAAATAATGCAGCGATCATTGCTAGTAAGTATTAAAAGTAACTAAACATTTTGTTCTTTACCATCTTTCATCAGAATTGAGTTGCGAATTTATTTTAAAATGTTTAAGATGTATTTACCCATTATCTATCGGATTTAGATTCAATTGAAACATTGTACTAATAATTTATTGATTGATAATAGGATTTTAAAACTGATTGATCGTTTCATTTCTTTAGTAGTGTTTAACATAAATTGTGTGATCATTTAATTTAAAGCTCTGGACTGTAATTGCTTCATTAAAACTGCTTCATAGTTTCAAATAGGCAAGGGTGTTATTAACTAACAGACCAACTTCGTGTTCGACAGTGTTCGATTATTTTGACCAATAGGTAAAACATGAAGGTGAAGCTTAATTCTTTAGAGTCACGCCATCCCTAAACTCTAATTAAACATTTATTTTTGCTCTACCATTGTAAAACTAAAGTGTTTTAGAATATTTTGTGATCCCGAAAAGAATTGGGAGTTTTTACAGCCAAAGGAGTTTGTAGAGACTAGCCTAATTCCATGTAGCACCAAAAATAAACGCGACAATACAATTTTATTGGCAGTGAAGGCCACTAGGCAGTGAAGGACGTCTGGACAAGATTAACTTCACATATTCGACCGACCTTGAATTGGAAGGACCCATGGTTCCATGAACTTCCGACTAATGTAACTTTAGTGCAGATGAATTGGGAAAGTACACTAACGTGGCGCACATTGCAACCCTTAGGTATGTTTGTCTACTATGTTTGTCTATCCAGTATATACGGAATACCGTAACGGTGCCGATCTACGCATCGATAAGCATAAGATGGTTTCCTCAACTTAGTTTGAAATATGCTGTGAGAATAGAAATAAAATCCTCATGTTTATACTAAAATGTGTTTTTTTTTCTTATTGCAAACACGTAGGTGTTTTATGGATTTTTTTAAATATATCTGTAATAGCTGAGAGGATATTTTACCATATAAGAATAGAATAGTGATGAACGTATAATTTTTTTATGTTTGATTTAAAGTATTTCGTAGTATTAAAGTATGGATATAGGGGATTAGGGAAAATAACTTTTACTTTAGGAATGGTATACGCTGTGAAAACTCACATGTACAGTTTTGGACCTTTTTAATGTAATGCTAATCCGTTCCCAGGAGGGTTGTGAAGGAAAGGGTTTAGAGGAGAGTATTTATAGGAGTCTCAAATTCTATCAGGTTCTGTTTCGTTGATCGTGGACAAACAATGATGAGTGCTGCACAAACGCATGTGTATACCTCTAAAAAGCCATATATAATTGTAAAATTTAATTTCATTCCAATTAAATTCATTAATCAAAAAGCATGAAAAACTAAGTTTTTTCAGATAAAGGATGAATGGAAATCAAAATTTACTGTTTGGATAAAATTAACTTTATCCTAGCGGTTTTTCTCTTTAAACTTACATCTAGATAGCGCATTCGTACAGTCAGCAAAGGATTATTAAGTGGAAATGTCAAGTATTTCCTCGTTCTTCTGCTCGAATAAGTTTGCGAACGTTTTAAGAGGGCCGCAATTAGAAATACTTTTTGCTTTTATTAAAAAAAAGTATATTCTTTTACAATAAAAAACTGAATCAGAATCTTTATATCTTATACACTTGTCAGAAATGTTTGTTTCTACGACATATATTTAATATTGATTTGTTTAACGCAGTTAGTTTAATTTTATTCTAAAAGTTTAATTTTAGAAGTTATATCACTAAAGCTAGTCTTATTTATAGCTAGTGTTTCCAAGATGTTACACCATTAATACCGATCTTCTTCTCTATTTATTTAATTTGTCAAAATTTTTCCAATATCGTCAGATGAGTGCTTTAGAGAGCCGCGATAGAAATCTTGCCGTACTTTTCCTTATTTTAGCTCCATTTTAAATGTCTTGTTTGTAATAGGTTATGTTTTTACGTCTGATGGATTATAAGAATTTTCTATATCATATCAAACTCAATTTATTTATTTTATCTAGTCGGGCTGAATCATAAGTCATAAAAAGATTCATAAAAAATTCGATTCATAAATCATACAGAATCATAAAAAATTAAATGATTCTATTTGCGTTCGTTAAAATGATGAGCAATGTTGTTATGCTAAAAAGTAGCGACGACGACCCATTTCATTAGAAAAAGCAAAGATAAAATAATATCGAACTAGATATGAAATAATAATTGTTATGATTGTTCTTCTGAAAGTTCGGATGCATCGACGACGCTATTGATCGGATTAGATTGGTATGGCTCAAGTTCGCTGTTGATGATGATGAAGGCATCGTCCAGCGAGTACGTGGAATCGGAGATATGGAATAGCGTCGTCGAGAGTCGCTGTATTTAGTCGTTGTCACCGAAACAGTAACGGAAGAGACGATGGTGATGGTTAAGTCACGTGTTACACGTTAGGGCCATCCTCTGTCCGGGGTCGGCGGTAGTGAGATATTACCTGGATCTGTGGGTGGAATTGGAGAGCCGGGTGAATTTGGTTGATCTTCTAGTTGGTTTAGCGATGGATTTGATGGAGTCAATTCAATATCATCCTTGGGCAAACAATGTTAATTGCCAGCTTCTTCTTTTGACGGCGCCTTCATAATCTCCGCATCGATGACACAGTTGAAAACGGGAAAAATGTGGAAGTGAGATAAAGAAAGAAGAAAAAAAGGCGAAGTTGAGGGAATCGAAAACTTAGGCTGATAAATTGAGCGTGTAATACTTAACTTTTTATTGAAGATTCTATTTGATCGTTGATAAAAGAAATTTTATTGGTTATTGACAATGGCGCCTCTTTAAAACAAATCATTGTTAGGGCCGCGATAAGCGCTCGCTCACCAAACTAGGGTTTCGAACTTTCTTATTTTCAAATTATGCAAAACGCGAAAGCTCGCAGAATAGTCTAAAGTCACAATTCAAAATAGCGGGTGTCTGATACTGGGCGGTGTGAACGGTATACGCTAACAATTTGGTTTTATAAGCAAATTCTTAGCGTACAAAAACTCCTTATGTATTGAAAGTAGTGATGTATTATTTACATGGCCAAGAGCTCAATAACAACGTTCGTTACGCCAATAAAATTCATCGGTTAGAAATAGGAAGCCCTTAAGAAAATTACGGTACTGAGATAAGGAAATTTTTCTTTAAAATTTGCAACTAAAATGTACGTACATATATAACTTTATTAAGGTCTTTATGTAGGTTAGGTATAAATAAGTGTTTGACACACTTGCGACGAAATAGATGCCCGAGTAGGGAAATCCATAAAAGCATTTCGATGTATTTGGACATTAATGTCTTTATTTACTTCATATATGACCAACTATATCACAAAATCTGCAGGTGCTTATATATTTCCAACACCTCTTTATGTAAGTGCGAAGAAATCACTAAGGAAAGTCGAATATTTAGACTTTATTCATAATGAATTATCATAATGTCAGTTGCTGATAAATTTCGTAGAATTAATTAATGATTGTTTTATTTATTTATCTCTTTTCAAGGATGTTCAGTTGATAAAATGTTTAAGGCTGTCGTAACCTCCAAATAGTTATCTGTGCCCTACGGATATCAAAAATGTGGTTGTTTTCAGGATCAGTAAATATCTAATTTAGAAGTATTTATTTTATTATAAGTCTTATAAATAATTTATAAATATGGAAGGCAAGTTTATGAAGCGGCTATGATTAGGCGGCAGTAAGAACATTATCCATCTCGATTTTTTCTGAAACCGATAAATATTATAGAACCCAATATATATTCACACATGTATCACACTCTAATCCCTTCACCGCCAGTTGTTCAGCGCAATATTTAAAAGACAACTGCAAGAAAAATCTAAAGGAGTAGAGAAGGCTTAGCAAGGAAATAACACAGATTTCAAAGAGGAAATACGCTTTTAATACTATAGCGAAAGCCAAAGGAAAAGCAAACTCCGCAAATAAAAGCACATGATGGAGAATAAAGGTGTCCGTTGTGGTCATGCATTTATAGCGCCACGCGGAGGAAAATTACGAGCGCTTTAAGGACAAGAAATACTGTAGTGCCTAGTAGTAATAATGAAATTTTGCTCCACTATTTCCCGGATAGATATCCCATAGTAAAACAAAAATAAAAAGATAAAAGATCTTACATTTGTTCCTTTCCTAATTAGGTCTGCCCCATTTATACGGACAAGATTACGGTAGAGGCTATGGAAAAAACTGAATAAACTATTAAATAAAATACAAGACGCAATACCATAAGTAGTTTTTTGGTATACAACTGGATATAGTTCCGGACAAAACTTAAATGATACAAGGGTGTCTCGGTAAGAGCGGAAAACTTTAAAGTAGTGCTATTTCTGCTGTTGTACTTTGACAGTCAAACCCCTATGGCAGTTTGATGATATACAGTTCACCATTAATAAAAACGGATCCCTATTTGACACAAGAATGCATTCTTATTGTTAAACATTACTTCAAATATGGTAAAAGCTTGACTGCCCAATTAATGGAAGGCAAAATGTTCCAACTGCTTCAAATGTGAAGAAAATAATTGAAAAATTCAAGCAGTCTGGGTCAATTACTGATGTCAATCCATCGACACTTGTTCGTCCAAGTCGTCCAGCAGAAAACAATACGGCTGTTCGCCGGAATGTGGCCCAGAGTCTGGGCACATCCATTTTGCATTGTGTTAAAAAAAAAACACTATGAACCGTATGTTGAAAAATGATTTGCGTTGTCATGCCTACAAAATCTAGCTGAATCAAGA
Organism: Adranes taylori; assembly: GCA_009867245.2. Taxonomy (NCBI): domain Eukaryota; kingdom Metazoa; phylum Arthropoda; class Insecta; order Coleoptera; family Staphylinidae; genus Adranes; species Adranes taylori. Next base: position 12,198 of record WYDF02099866.1, on the reverse strand, counting down.
CATGCGTTTCGTGACAAGGAAATGCGTTCCAAACTTCTCACTGTTTGGAGTGGATTTTGGGCTGGAGGTATAATTGGACAATTTTTTTCAAAGGCGCTGCCGACAATGCACAAACAGGCAATGACGAACGGCATCGGGATATAATAATCCAATTTTTTGTGCCTCAAATAGATGTTATAAGTGTTGAAGACATGTGGTTTCAAAAGAACGGTGCCAGTTAAAACACATCATCAGAAACAATGGGTATGTTTTCTAGAGACATTTTTTTGCGCCACCGACATGATACGCTGAGCGTTTGACGTCGCCTACTCTTTCCCACGGTTTGATTTGTAGTCTTTTCTTACAGGGCGCCTCAAGTCAGCATGGAACGTGTTGCGCCGATGTGGTACACCCGGCTGCTTCTGGACGAGTAAATTTCGTTGTACGGAGCGTGATTTGTTCGGGAATGGAAGCCAATTTTTTTGCTGCTGGTATAGGTTCCTTCATTCTATTGTAAGAGCAGGTTGTCAAGTATTCTTCAAAGAGATTCAAAATGAAGGGGAACCTTTCACGGATCAATCTAAAATACCTTTGGAACTTTTCTTCTTCGTCAAGGAAATAACTTTTGATCAAACTATTGAAAGTTCCTTCATTTCTTCGATTGCTGAACACATCACTTACCTGTTTCCTGAATTTCGCAAATTCCGTAAGTATGTACTCTTCTTCCTGATCATCATCTATAATTTCTTTAATTAACACAGTGGCTATTATCTTCCTCTTCCTGCACATTGTCTCCCTTTTACATGCTGTCCTACGTCGACTAAATAGATAAACATATATGCACTAGGAAAACACTTTCACACCGCGTAATATATTTCGCTCTCCTATCGACGTTTTTAGGCAAATTCGGATCCTGCCGCACAAAAACACATGTCGCTAGGAAAACATATCTTTAGACGTGACATTCTCTCGTTGTGTAATTTCCCGTTTGGACGAAATTACACAATCAGAGAATGACCGTCTAGATTATGCGATTTAGCATCCTTGGACTTCTTTCTCTGGGTTTCTTTAAAGTCAAAAGATCATGTTAATAACTCGACGATGGAGGAGCTTAGGCGCTGCATCAGTGAAAGCCAGCCATATCTATGTTAAACTGTGATTGATAATTTTGTCAAAAGACCACAAATTCCAGCAAGACTGCCATGGAGGGCATTTTTCAGATGTATTCTTCCACACATGTCTACTTTATGATTAAATCAAAATTTCAAATTTCGGTAGTTTCTCAAGAAAAAGCAGTGTTTTATTTAAAATTTTATTTTTCCCGTCATATTGGGGCACCCTTTATTTACAAAAGGGCAAAAGTTACAACAGTTACAAATAAAATTTTGAAATAATGTAGTACAGTTCCAAGCAAATACAGATCAGATCCCTTAATATTTTGCTCGCGATAGATCGAAAATTGGGCACCACTGCTTTATGATTAACATATCTAAAGCCTTGAGTTTCACAAAAGGCAAGTGTTACTAATATTCTACAAGCTACAGTAACCTATTTTTTACAGAATCAATACGTCTCTGCAAGTGCACGTGCTTTGAAACTTTTACACGTTTTTCAACTATATTGACCTAATACCATACTAGGATTCTTTGTCAACAACAGTCATTTTCCTTTTTTCTTTTTTAGAAAGTTCCTTTCTTTATTTATTCCTTGTTCCTATATAATGATCCATTTCCTATTTCCTAACAATAGTAAAACAAAAATACGACAACCTAAGAAAAATTTTGCTCGCATCTATTGACTTCCTATATTGTCAAAAGTAAATTGTTTTACGCCAACCCTTTATGCGAATCAGTTACATGGTGTGTAGACTACTTGCTGCGAATTAACACCCAATTAATAGAGCCAGAACTCGTTAATGTTTTTGTATCAGCCTTGACATTTTATTCCGACTTAGCTCGTTCTTATACTTCTTTAACAAACTCGCGAGAGTCTTTTGTCTTTAGCACGTTTTAACATTGTAAATATAATAAGAATCATATTAAGTTTAAATTATAGATAAAAGAATTTTCTACACAAGAGATATAAACATATATCTTGTGACAACTTAAAACTCTTCGTATAAAATCAAAAAAAATTTTTTTTATTCAAATAGTAATTTGAAATAAGATAGTAAGTTACTACAGCAAGTCTTAGTAATGTGCAGGAATCAACGGTAGATTGTAGGATATCTGCAAGAATATAATTTTACTAAATGTTTTAAAGTTGGTATTTACACAGCGCTATATGATTTTTATTGTTTAGAACAGCGTTTCAGAGGTTCCTCGGAACCCTAGTGTTCCGCGAAACAATGTTAAGGGCTCCGCAAGAAATATGCAAATAACACGTGCGTCATAAAAAGGGAAACAATTCATTTCCTCATTCGGTACTGTACTCGTGTAACTTCGGTGATGAAAGCTGTACTCGGGTAACTTCGATGAAGGAAGCGACAGTGACTGCGCCAAAATTACGCATTTGAACAAATGTGTTAAAAATTAGCGATATCAGTTGTTAAATATTGTCAGGTTTATTTTTATGACATTGAATTGAATTAGATTTAACAGGATAATTCCCTTATACTTCCACTCAAACAGGAATCAGTGAGCACAAATATTTGTGGTTATAGAATATACACTTTATAACATAAATACATTTTATAATTAAACAATAATTATTAGAACCCTTGCTTGAATAAAAGAAACCACATGACTAATGCAATCCGGCTCATGTTAATAAATACACTTCAAATAAAACGCATCAATATTTTAAAACAATCTATTAACAATAAAATAATCTATTACACATATTACAATAATTAAAGTGGGTTTATGAATTTTGGTGAATAATAAAACAAGTCCTGATTAAGGTTTATTTGAATTTCATAAATGTGAATTTTAGTGCAACAGTTGGAAATAAATAAAATAACTATCAAGTAACATTTAATGGAAATCAGGGAGGAATTGAAATCGCGTATGTTTTAGTTGAACTTTCAAACTGTGCTTACAAATTTCTAGTAAAATCCTGACTTCACTTTACAACTTCTAATAAAATTCTCTCCCCGTCTGAGCCGGAGTTTAGTTTCTTATATTGTCGGTCGACAGTACCCTTGGCGGGCGAAAACTTCAAAAAGAAGCTTACTTCATCTTACTTTTACTCATTAAAAGTTTACCACATAAATAATTTTTTCAATTATCTCTCTGAAACATATAGGAGCATTAAATTACTTCACGTAAGAAACTACTTTCTTTTCGACTTTGCTAATAATTCCTTTCTTCGTCCCTATAAGTTTTTTCTTCACGACTGTCTACAACATGCAAATCGTGTGCTGCAATTATTTTCCCTATCGCTATTTCCCTTGAATTATCTATTTAAATTATTTAAAGATCTTTACATTAGAATCCAAGAAGTGAATACATCTAATATCTTTTTTGGCGTTGCATTATATCAAAAGTGAATATTTCTCATTCAAATCTACCGCTATCGGGAACTTAGAAAACGTAATTTGCGCAGTCTGCTGAGAGCCTATTATTGTAGAGTCTATTATGGTTATCCTCTGTATGAACAATGTGTGATCTAACTAAAGCATTCGATCTTTTAGACCACCAGCACTTCTTGGAAAAAATAGAACGCCGACGGATCTGACGAACGTCGGCGGGTATGGAGAAGACTCTAAGGAAGATACCCTCAAGTTTGTATTGACGAGCGACTTCTATTTGACGGTGACTGTGTTATGATCGGGACAAGAATCAGTACAAAGGCAAATAAAAAATCGGTTTTCATACGGAACGATTCCCTGAGAGCTCAGAGGTGCATTTCTAACACAGCGGCTGATCTCTCTTTCTATTATTATTAATTAGTAGACAAATTTAACCTGCAGTTGTTGGCACGTCACCTTGAGCCCTGGACAGAATCGGCAAACCAATGGTTGATGGTGACTCTTCCTGCTGATTTGGTGGTATTGGTGGAGCAGGTACAACTACTAACATGCGTGTGGTCCACGGGCAGCGCAGCTTGATGCGGCTCTCTGATATTGCCTATCGGTCATCCTCGTAGACTCGGTGTGCTTGGCGTTTGGCCTTTATTTCTTCTGCTGACGCTGACCTCCTCGTTATCGCATTGAAGAAATAGTTGACAGAGAAAGGTTATGAAATATTTATGAGTAAACGAATTGTAAAACAATGACTCCGAAATATTAATATAATATACTTAACATGTTACTGACTTGGTTTACTAGTTGTTTAGTTTAAATAAATAAAACAAACAAATTGCTATTTGCGTTTACCAACTTCAATACGATTGAGCAAGCCAACTTCAATACCGCGAATTTCCTTACAGTGCAAGAAATAGATCTGATCATTTAATGTGAATTATGTTAGTCGTGATGTGCGAATTTGCTCTCTCAGAAACGACCGACAAAGACCCAAAATGCGTCTGGGTAGCGCTGGAATGAGTATGTGATTTTATATGCAATCATTGTAGATCCTTCTGACATGCCAAAAAAATCTATAAAGAGAGATTCTTCTAGCGTGTCACATGTGGCCCGTGGCATCTGTGTAACCAACGGCTCAGGCGTAGCTTGAAAAAAAACTTCTGTAAACGTTCTTAGGAAGTTTAGAACTACGACCAATAGAGAAACATCTTTGATCCGTTGGAAATTATAAGGTTCAATATTGGGTAATTTTTTGGTCAAATTACTACGGATAATATAATCTGTCCAACCAATTAGAACTCGCAAAAAGAACGCTCGGAATATAGAACTAAAGATTGCTAAACTTCTTACGTAGGAACGAGTAACTTATAGATACGGAAATATAAAATCAACAGTGTATGAAAAACAATTGGCGTACTTCATTGAACGCAGAAAATAACGCAAGTTATATATTATCTCAGAATTAAACTAGATTTGATTAAGCAATTTATATTGTACTAGAGGATTCCTTATTACATTAATTAATTGAATTAATTTACATGGAATTTGTTTCCGATAAAAAGTTGAATAAAACAGGCTCATGAAGCAAGTTACTTGGTAACAGAACTTATTGCAGAGAAAAGTAAGTCACCTAGATGGTGAGAATCTGATAATGCGCGCATGTAAAATATATAGTAGGTATAATCTTGGGAAAAGATGCCGGAAGGAAAATTGAAAATACTCAACTTTCGAACAGCACAGTAATTAGACAAATCAATGACATGTCACATGATGTTGTAGAGGTTTTATGTGACAAACTAAAGAATGGCAGTTTTTCAATTCAAGCGGACGACTGAACAGATTTAGCCAACAAATGTTATGTTCAATTTCTTGTTAATGAGCTGTGCTTGTCTGCTGTAAAAAATTACTTGAGGCAAGCAGAGGAATAGATATGTTTAATATTTTATCTACATATATTCAATATTTTATTTATATTTTAATATTTACTATTTTAATAGATATTTTAAATATTTTTACGATTCTTGGAAGAATTGTATTGGCATTTGTATAGATGGTGTTGCTGACTTGGTTGGTTCCATAAACGACGTTACTCTTGTAAAAAAAACGACAATGTTGTTTTCACACACTATTTTATTCATAGAGAAGTGTTCATGTCCAACTCGTTTGGTAAAAAATGGTTACTTCATTAAAACATGGATAAAGAGCAGACAAATATGTTATTATACACAGATTTCAACAGATTTGTGAGCTAGAGACTAATGAAAATTTGGAGCCTTTGAGTTAAAGGATGAAATGCGCTCACATTTGCAAGAAAACGAAGTACAAGATTTTACTAAATGTTTTCAGGGCCAAATGTGGGAGCAGATGCTGGCTTATGTAGCAAATATTTTTCATCATTTGAATCATCTGAATAAGTTATTGCAAGGCGGTGGAAAAAAAATACTAACTTCAAGCGACAGAATTCTTGGATATAAAAGAAAATTAAACTTATGGAAAGATCATGTTGGAAAAGATCATACTGATAAATCTTGATATGTTTGAATTTCTGGTGGACCTAAAAAGTGAAGATGGATACCAACAAATTTGAGGTATTATTGTATTCCATCTAGAGGGGTTTTCCAAGAAAATGGATTGCTATTTTCCATCCCTGTCAGCAGAACTGTACGATTGGGTGAGGAATCCATTCTCTCACCGTTCATCCTCAAAACCTGCCTTTAAAAGAGGAAGAAGAACTTTGTGACTTACAATCGGAAGGTTAATTGAAAATGAGATACAGTGAGATGGTTTTAGACAAATCCTGGATTTCAGTTGAAACTGAGTTTTGTTGGATCCAGTACAATTTTTGTTGTACTAATCCGACACATCAAATTTAAAACGAAAAAATATATCACATTCACTTGTTACTTTTAATAAGTGCGCAATTTGAATGACATTATTGGGTTTTCGTGTTATCTTTGCGAATTTCACACTGGCATGTAAGAGCGTGTTAGGTTTTAATGTAGCAACTCACATTCTTAAACCATTGAAGTAAAAAAAGTTTATGAAATTTTTATTAAAATGAATTGTTTATATTAATGCTTCGTTCTATTAATGCATCGTGCTTAACATTTTTATTGGTCATTATCAAACTGTTATTATATTATATTGTTCGGGAAAGGGCAAAAATTGTGCAGATGTATTTTTTTATAATTATAGGAATTACGTGTTAAACATCTTCCCATAATTGGTAAGGAGAACATTTCATGCTTATTTTGGATTTCACATTGAACTAAGTCATATACTCCACATACTAAATATACTATTTGTGTAAAGACAGTAGGCGATAGTAAAAAACAATTGATGTCAATTTATAACAATTGCCTGCGATGGTTCTATTTTTTAGCTTTTGCTGATTGATTCCAATGTATCTTGGTGCGCTGAATCCAAAAATGACCTGAGTGTCTTTCCATAAGTTTGTTTCGTATAAGACGTATTATTTTGCGACTTATAATAGACATAATATAATATAGAAAATAAAAAACTCAGATTTTAGTCGTTGTGTCGACGTCTCTTAGGACCAGCCGTTGCCTGTTTCAGGCTTTTGCGTGCTTCTGGGATCATCTCGGTGCAACATCAAGCAATAGTCCGCCATCATTGTAGCTTTTTCATTTCTCTGATGTCCTGATGGAATCTCTCACCCATCTAACAGCACCCAGATTCACTAACAGTACCCAGATTCACTAACAGCACCCAGATTCTCAAGAACGTAGTCCAAATGTGATTGTAAGGAATGACTCAATGAGCAGCCTAAATTTTGGTACTTCTGCAACATAGTCTCAACGATAGACTGGAAATTCGGATCCTTCTTGTTGCCCAGAAATTTGGTTACTACGTCTTTAAAGGCGACCCAGGCTTCTTTTTCAGCAACTTCCATTTCTTTTTCAAAATTTCCATCTTTGCAAAGTTTTCTAATGTCCGGACCCGTAAAGACACCCTCTTTTAGTTTTGCGGTTGACAAGGCTGGAAATTTGTTACAAATGTACTGGAAACATTTACCATCTTGTGGTAACGCTTTCACAAATTGCTTCATCAAGCCTAATTTAATATGTAGAGGTGGAAGCAGTACTTTCGTCGCCTCGATGAGAGGTATTTGGAGCACATTTTTTATTCCAGGTTCCAATGAAGCTCGTTGTGGCCATTCTTTGTTTCCAATGATTTTCCCTATCTCTGCTATCTCACTCACATAAAAAGCAAGGAAACTTTCTGTAGCCACCTTGCTGTCCAAGGATCATCGATATTACTTTGAGATCACCACACACGATCAAGTTATGAATGTTGTAGTTCATTTTCTGGAGAACAAATTGTTAATTGTCGTTCTTGTTTCCGTTGTGAAGCAGGACAACTTTAAGCTTCGTAAATGGTTGCGGAGCAGAATTGCCAGGTTCGTACTCCACTTCTTTACGTTCGGTTCCTTCACCTAATTCAGTTTCTGAACCCTATACTTCAAGTAAATGTTCTGGTTGCATAGGTACTGGTACGTCTGGACCATGAGGGACAGGACGTAAAGACGATGGTAGATTTGGATAAACGATGTTCTTTTTATTCTTTACATTGAAATCGTGAACACCGGTTGAACAAATGTAATAATCATCACTATAAATTTGTGGCTCTCGCCAGTCCACCGGAAAGCCAAATCTGAATCAATGTTGTTCACCCTTTGACCACCGTCTCAGTCCTTCAACACACGTATAGAAAACATGGTGCAGTGCCGAAGTTTTTTCTTGATCTCCTACTTTTACACCGAAATATGCGAGATGCACTTGCCGCACGAACGATGATATATATCTTTTTGTGTTGATACCATTAGCTCATCATAAATGTAACAAAAGGAATCTGCAGACATTATACAGCCTCTTGACGCTATTTCAAACACTGTATGTTTGCTTTTTAGCGTGTATCCGCCGACACACACACTTTTGATCGCGGAGGGTACGTACCAACGGTTAAGTCAACATTGAGAGCCAGCTGTACAACACATTTAATTGTGAAAGTGCTGCCATCTGTAGGTTTATGATGCGAACGATTCGTTTTCATCATAAACCGGCAGATGGCAGCATTTGCAATGTATTTTAATCTGTCAGCACATCTTATATTTGTAATATTTTTTTTCGATTTATAACACATTTTGACATGTTGCAATTTTTAAAAATTCTAACGTTATGGAAAGGAACTAGGGTCATTTTTGGATTTAGCGCACAAACATACATACGAATCCTTCATCAACACTTGAAAAACATGATACAACCAAGAAAAATGCAGGCCTGTGTAATTTGATGATGTGAAGAGATCCAACAAACCGTTTTGACGATTGTTACTTTTGATGTTGCACAATAAAAGAGGACATTCTATCCAAATCTGATTTAAGTCATACGTATGATTTCATAATATAGTCCGATAGTTTCTATACGTCAATTTTTAGTTCATCATTTTTAGTTTATTTAGGTCTTAGTTCATTTAGGTTTTTAGTTTAGTTCCGTCTTTAGATCTTAGTTCATTTTCTTTGGAATCTAGTATTTTTCGTTAAGAATCTTTGGACGTTTTCGACCCAGAAATGAATCGGCCAAATCTAATTACACAATTAAAATGAAACGATTTTATTCAAGTCTTTCAATACAAAATGGTGTTAAACTTCTCTAATTGTAACTAGATGTTTCCGAAAGCAAATTGCTTGGTATAGATACCATGACAAGGACATTGATTACATTTTTCTCAATCTTGAGTGCCGAACGTTACGTTTCATCATCATTGAGACTTTTTATTGATTCGTCAAAACGATATTTTAAAGAAGTTTTTTACATAACCTATACGCTAAACCTGCCCATATTCGACTTCAATTTCAAAGTTCTCATAAATTAAATATTAAACCTAGACTATGCTTGAATACAGAAAAACAGTAAATTAATGAGATTCTACTGTATAGATTACTATAGTTAACGCTACGCTTAATAGATAGACAAACGTTCTTGTTAATCGCCCTAAGCATCTTAGGATTAATTTGTTCAATTCTATAAATTCTATAGTACGTCGATAGACGCTTTACGGAATACATTTCTTTCGTAGCCATTCAGCTATACAATTAGGGAAAAGCTCAGTCGTCAAGCCCCGCAGTCGTTCGAGTCTATTCGGTATTCAGACCGTAAATGTACTAGTGGCCAACCAATTTATTCTAGACCTTAAATCAGGAGAGTAATAGACAGTTAGAGAGAGATAGACGCACAGTTTTCTCCAGCAAGCATCTTTTTAAGTAGGGGCCAATCCCCTCTTTTTTATTGCGGCTGCGGGTTCTTTTCAGGCTTTAGGAAAATATATAAGCGGAGACGCAATTTCTTCTTGGCCCTTCTGTTTTCAGTTTTCAAGTCAAAAATCTAAATATTTCACGACACTCTGGTTCGTAAAGTCGCTAAGTAATCGGTTCTACTCTGCTCCCCAGTACTTATTGAAACTTCGAAGTAATTACATTTGCGTTTTTAAACTTTACATTCGATAGACAATTACAAGTGTTTATCATGAACAACGAATTAATGGAAAGATTAAATATTTCATTATTATATTTTATTCTGACAATTGAAACTGAATAAATTCAGTACATTATTAGCAGCAATTAATTAACAAATTGCTCAAATACTCAAGTTATTAACTCTTCATTATTTATCACGAGCTAACAAACTAGTTTGATTTCTTTATGTTAATAGAAAGAATTTATGTTTATGTTTTTTGGGATGCATATACCGGCACATATGTTATAGAGAGAGAAATGATCCTTGTACTTTTGTGTTAAGGATTAAATGTTAACGTGCGTAAGCGTGTATGAATATATATTGTCGCTGATGGCTGGCACCGAAATAATATTATATCTTTTAATTTCTGCTCTCCGTGTATACGTCTTGTTAATGATGCTATAATTTATTTACGTCTTAACTCTCGCGAACACACTCTCTTGTATAGATACCCGTCGCGGATCATAACATGACGTGGGATGACTTTCACACGTTCTGTGGTAAGCCGCTAGAGATACACATGGCTCTTGGTCTGTAAATAGGCCCGCTGTGGGTATTTTAAATTAAGTTTGGTCTTCGAGCTCGAGCGAGAACCAACACCGAATAGCGACCAGCGATAGTTACAAGCAGTGAAGGATACGTTTTGGTAAGCAACATTAGCTTTTTCCGTTATACTATACGATAGATCGTATGCATGTGATGCATGCGTGTTTGAATAAATTCATTCTATCCTTTTCCCGCAACCGCTTTCCTACGTACTAAAGTGTATACCACTAGTACAACAGCAACGTGCGTTCAAATTGCATTTAAATTACGTACATACTAAGCTAGTGGTAGTCACTTAACGTACAGCACCGTTAGTTCTTAATGCAACGCTACGCGCCCTTAATGTATACTACTAGCGAAACTGGTGGCATTCGTTTGGCATACAGTAGCGTTAGTTCTTAATGCAACGCTACGCGCTCATGGTGTATAGTACTAGCGAAACTAGTGGCATCCGCTTGGTATACAATCACGTCAGTTCTTAAAACGTTTCTTGAGGCATGTCAATGCAGAGGATCTTCAATTGCTAGACAACCATTACCAAGTCCGAAGATTAAAGAGAAAAAAACCATCTGATCTTGTGTAGAGTGTACAAGCATACTCACAGTGCGCGAAGGGGGCAGTATCGTGAATAGTCGATCGAGCAGGTCAATTGACGGAGATATCTTGCAGCTAATTACGCTGCTCGGATATCTCACTGCAAGGAAGCGACACACTGAGAATACAGCAGGCGGCAACCAAGCACGTTTTAAAATAACATAAGCGTCACGCAGAGCGAAAAAGGGCAGGCGAAGGATTATACCGTACATACATCAGCTACCTGCGATTAAATAAGCTTATTTTAAGCTAGCACAAATAGCACTTAACATACTAATTTTTTTTTCTTTTCTCTTTTTATTTCAGCGGCGTGTTCTAGTATCCGCCTTAAGAAGCAAGAAGAAATAAGTTAGAAGAAAGCATCCAACAATAATGTAGCTGGCACTGCTGGTGGTCGTTCTCACTCGGTAGGGCTTTCTCACTCGTGTGGATCGTTCTAGAGAACTAGGCCTAAACGGCGAGTGAGCATAGGAAGAATCTCGTCCTTGCTCCTCGTTAGTACATCATATACTGCTATGATCTCCAACCCCCAACCACTCCAGGTACCCATGTGGCTTTGTATTCTGATGACACAGTTTATGGGCATGTTCCCTAAAAGCTGAAACTGCAATCTGTCATAGACAGTTATCTTTAGACATTTTTTCAAATGGCGCAAAAATGGCGCATCATCCCAAATCCCAGTAAAACTCAAGCCATCTTCATTCAGCATCCCAACCATGCCAAAAAGAAACATCAAAACCGCGCCCATATCAAGCTCCGACTCTAGAATGAACCCATTTCGTTAAAAGACGAAATCTGCTATCTAGGTGTCTGGTTTAATAGAACTTTTAACTGGAATTCTGACCAAAACTACACTCTTTCCATTGTAGGTAAACGCGTGAACCTGATCTCCACACTTAGAGGAAGCTGTAGAGGCTGCCATACAAAAACTCTGCACCGCACTTACAAAACCTATATTAGCCCGCTGATTGTAGAATATAGAAGATACTATAGAGCTCTTCTATATTCTACACTCAAATAACGTATAAATGACAATAGAATTAATATTTTGTTTAAATCCTCTATTTGAGTATATAT
>WYDF02099865.1:0-38335 GCA_009867245.2 Adranes taylori | reverse complement strand
TACATTTTTTGGCATTTTGAGTGAGGTATTGGTAATAATGTACAATTACAAATGCATCGCTTTATAGCTGGCGACTTTAATATCAACCTACATAAAGTTACACCAGAAACACAACTATTAATGATTATATGTATGGTTTAACTTTTCAGAATATACTAACTTAAGAACCAGGATAACTCGTACAGTTTAGACAACATATTTATCAAGTTTACGGATAACTGCGTGGTAGTAGAAACACATCTGACTGGTCACTATGGCATAATAACTCACACTTATATCAACTTATCCAAAAATCAAGAACCTTTTGAATACACTGGTAGACTAATTACGCAGACTGGACTGGCCTATTTAATAGCATCACTAGCGATTGGACGACTGATACATCTTGCTGTGAAGCGCAAAAGACTTACTCTCGATTTCATGAGATCTTGTGGCAATATGTAAATGATAATATACCAATAAAAATATTGAGACCTCGTAAAAGAAAAGCCCCTTTCAAGCTCTGACCTGATGCAGCTGAAGAAACATATTGATATGCTGAGGACTATCTATACATACAATGGTAAAAATTGTGCTTAAAAATTCTCAGCTAAAATATCAATATGACATTCAGATTGCAAAGGCAAATTATGGATTGGAAAAAATCAATTCAGTTAACAAACCAGCTGAAATGTGGAAAATTGTAAAGACTTGCACAGGGACTAAAGGGCAGAAAACTATCGAACCTGAAGAGTTTCAAGATCATTTTATTGGAAATCTTTCAGGAGTATTAAATAATATGTTAGATCATGGTGATAAGTATATCCCACTGTTGCAAAGACAACTTACTGATGGCAGAACATTTTTTCTTCATCCATTAACTATGTTGTAAATTGAAAGTATAATTGCAAAGTTCAACAACTCGAAATGTTCAGACATTTATAATATATATATATAGTGCTATAATAAAACATATTTCTACGGAAATATCCAAACCATTGAGCTACAAAAGTAACCTAAGTTGCTGTCAATGTGTGTTTCCTATGGAATTGAAATTAGCAACAATCACACATGTGTATAAAAAAGACGACAAACACAAGTCTGAGAACTACAGGGCTATATCGATTATACAAACTATAGCCAAAGTCTTTGAAACAGCACTAAAAGAGAAACTTTTATGTTATTTGGGAATACTGTTAATTAATTTGTATATATCTATACTGTTAATTAGCAGGCAAATCAACGACCAGTGCAAATACCACTTAGTTAAATTATTAGAGACTCTTTCGAAAAGAAGAATGAGCTTTATGCAGTCTTTGTAGATCTCAGTCAAGCTTTTGATAGGAGACTTGAATATTATGGAATAAAGGGCTTTCTGTCCTTCTCTTAGAACCATATTTGATGAATAGAGAACACGTAGAGGCTCTAAATGGTATGCTATCGACGTCAAGATAAATCAAATTTGGAGTCCCCAGGGCTCTGTTTTGGTGCCACTCCTATTTATTCTGTACATAAATGATCTGTCAATTAATATGACAACTGCTCAATGCTACTTACATACAGATGACAGTGTACGTACGCAGCGGATATCTGGTCAAAAACATGGTTCCAAGTAAATATCCGGCTGCTGAATGAGAATAAGAAAATACGTATGAAATTTGACATTGGAGGACGAAGCATTGACAGTATGACATTCTTAGGAGTTTATATACAACTCATATAGATTATGCTGGAAGAAAGGTGTCAAGAAATCTATATTTGTTAAGTACAATCAAGGACAAATTTACCTATGAAGCGGTCTGGGCCGCATATTTTGCGTATAACAGTCAATTATAACATATGGAGTGATAACCTGGGGCAGTTCCTGAAGCTATCCGAATATTTCGACTTCACAAACGTGCTATAAGAATATTGTATGGACTTGGGTTTCGGGAAACCTGTAGAACTTTTTTTCGCAGGCTGGTCATTTCAACTTTGCCGGCTTATTTATACTGCAATATCTCCTATACATAAAAGGAAAGCAAAAAGCATGTGGGATTCAAAGTAATGTTCATCACTACAGTACTCGAAATAGCAACGACACCTGTATCCCGTCTATTCGGCCCCAAAAAAGCATTAATCTGAGTTCATCTCCATAAAGATGTTCAAAACGCTGCCGGAATCAATACGAACTTTAGATAATAATACCTTCAAGAATAAAATAAAACACATTTTGTTGGATGTAGAATTATATGAATATACATTGATGATGTAATGTGATGTAGCTCTTTTACAAAAAACTGTATCTTATATTATCGGAAATATTCCAAAAAAGATAATACAGCAATATATTAATTAACAAAATACAGAATGAAAACTAAAATAACTTTAATAAATAGAAGATCTGAAATCTCACTAAAGAAGAAGTCAATTTGCACAGGCAGTACAGTAGAGCTAAAATAATTCATAAAAATATCAACGAGCTAGAATTGCAAAATATCAAATAAAATATAAAACAACAAGTAACATGTCTTTTTATAATAACAAATAAACACTGCTTACACATTATCATCCGGAGATTCCTTATTCGCCATTCTTTGTTTGTATTCCGTTAATGACATCACACGTCCGTCAGTAAATCCAACAGCCTGTACACCTTTCGCGTCCTAGAAAAAAATTGAATACATATAGCAGTGTAACGATTATCCAAATCTAAGTGTATGCCCTCTGGGCGCCATTAATTTGTCTATCCCATTTATCATTTGCGCGTTTGGTAACAGGCCGTTAATGACGAAAAAAGCGAGGTATAAATAACTGTCAATCAAACCGGAAATAAAAACATATTCAATAAAAAAAACTAGGACAAAAATGTACCTATTTTATCTACGAACGAGAAAATTATTTTTAGAACGGCCTTTGGAGGCTTTCCTGAGATAATTTCTTGTTTCTTTTGAACATGGCAATGTTACCCCAACGATGTAGAAACGGCAGATCATGCTGGAAGGACTCCTCATGTTGCTCAAAGCAGACAAGATCTGATTATATTACATTTAAGCCTTTCGAATGAAATATTTTTATAGTTTCTCGTCGCCACGATGTAATAGTTCGTAAAGATATCGGCAATTGCCTTGTAAGTGAGCTTCACGTGCATATTACTTTGTATGGTCAATTGTACGGTGCAATACAATCAAAACTATATTTTATTGTTTAGAGCTTCAATTAAAGTCATTCGCTTGTCCAATCTGATTGTTCAAGTACGAAGTACGAACAGTGCAAAAATATGTTGATGTTTTTGTTTTTTATTAAAGAATCAATTTGCATTCTGTAAATCATACACAGCTTTTAAGCACTAAGAAATGTATTTTGAGGATGAAACCCTTATGCTCCAAGATACGTCCGCTTGAAGGTTGTACCGAATACATTAGATATTTTAGAAATCAATTAGTGGAATATTTGGAGAATCTGGGCTGCGATCCTTATACTCCTGGATATTTCGCAAGACAACTATTAATGGAATTAACATTCCAAAAATGTAAATGTTAAATGTAATTTATATACTTGTTACTTGTATTCCCTGAAATAAAGAAAACTACTTACAGTCCGACAGAATCAAGTAATATGTTCAGGGATCAGATGAAATCAATATTTTAATATTTTAAAGATTCATCAAGAGATATACATATTATATTTAGTAGAATTTATCACAAGAAATATATTAAAACAAAACAATCATAGCGTCAATTGAACAATACATGTTTTTAGTTAAGTAGTACGATATACGATTGTTAATAAATCGAAATATATTTCAAAAAACAATTAAATACAATGATAGCCAAGGCGTGATTATTCAATGTCAAGTACTGCGATATTTAAATATGTATCTATAAGAATTTAATATTGCAATTTATTACAGTTCATTATAATTAATTAATGTAAATAATCATTGTACGCACAGAACGTACAACTAGTTCATATCAATTCATTTACCAAGAAATGACGTATTATTAACCTTAGATATAGTATAAAAAGAGCGATTAACGTTAATAAATCGAGATTATTTAGTTAGCATTAGAACTGTGTTTTACTCCAAACCACGTCGATCTAGCGATACTCCACAGTAATTAGCATAAGTTCTAGTTACGAGCCAACAAAAGAGCAAAATGCAATTACACTTTTGTTCACTGATGATTAACATCTACAGAGGCATTTCGCCAGTGGTTTCTCTTCATGATTCAATAACTCATTGGTTTAGGGTCTGTATTATCAAAGCCATTAGGGCGTATAAGTGTGGCCTTAATTTTATCACTACATAGTTCACTTGAGCCTGGGCGGGAAAACACATTGTACAGTAGAACAATAATTTTCCTAGGTAGTTTTAGTGTTTTTTTTTCTTTTGAAAAACGCATCGGAACAGGAACAAAGTTCTTAAAAACAAACCAAACTCTAATAATCTGATAATTTATGCACGCGTGTCTTTGATAATAGTATATAGTGAACGTTCAAATTCTGGGGTCGCTGCGGGGTCTTAGACTATCTAAATATATCTTAGCTTTATACCACCGAAAGCGTTGCAAGCTACTAGAATTGCAATTGGCCCAAAGTAGTTTTCTGTTTTATTTAGGTACTGTTTTAAATTGTTTTCACCCAGTAATGATGGTAGAATAATTAATTGTTTGAGATTATCTAAATCCCAAAACGGCCCAAATGAATGGAGTTTATTTTTTTTTTAACAAACTACCTAAAAAATAAGAGAAATGGATTTCTTGAGGTTTAAGAATATGATAAAAACTGCTCTTATTTATTTCAGTTTTCATAAAATTATTGATTTCCTGACATGTGGTGATTTCAACGTTAAGCTCACTGAGCTGGTGGACTGCTGAGTTCTATCCATATGTATGATTACATGACGTTAATATTATTTTTTTATTACTTTTTTCACTATTTATGGTTTTTTTTTATCTACTTGTACCGTATATATCTATTGTATACGTAATGTAATATGTATGTGTAATGTAACATATACATGTATTGTATCTTGTTTATCTTTACTGTATTTTATCATTTTATCTGACAATTATAAACATTTATATGTGATGACACGCAATACACATTTATTCTAATGGTTTGAAAATCAGGCAAAAAAGAGTTTATTATAACAATGATGGATTTGACAAGAATAAATAAATTCATTTCAAACTTACATCAATCTCAATAGTATTGATATTCCTATTTGGAGCGCTCGAAACAGATCCACTTCTACCCGAAAATGAACCCTGATTTCGTCCTCTGCCCGCCATTTGCCTATTGCCACCCATAGTTCGCATAGGCATTGTCGATGCCTCGCGATCAGGCTGTATGTTACCTGTTGCATGTCTAAATGAAATAAAAATATGTTTATATTAGTGCGAAGCTGCCTCGCGTATAAATCTGAAATACAAGAATCTAAAATCTACTTCGAACTTTAAGCGTCCATTTTATTTAAATTCGTTCAACTGCTTAAGAATTAAACACTCTTTCAATACAAAAGCTTTAAAAAAAAATAACAAGAGTTTTTGAGAAAATACAGTAAAATCAAGAAAATGCCCCTAATAAACTACTGGGATTGACGCTCGACAATGCATAAGAAAGGATACTTAAGAGATAGGAACTTATCAGTGCCAGATTTCACAGTAAACACTATAAGCATATGCTTTCAGCGGCAAGATTTAAGGGGTGGAAATTTGTAATACAGTGTAACTTAGATAAATCGAACGTCTATAAGTCGAAATCGTAGTTAAGCATTCGCTTAGTATCTTAAGATTTGTATAGAGATAAATGTAATAAAAACATGGTTAATTCGAATTTTATTTTGTTTAATTCGAAGTTTTTACAAAATTTCTTGCAATGAACAAAGTGGTAGTACGCTACTGCGTTGTTTCGTTTAGTCTGCTTGCATCTTTCGGAGTGTAAAGTTCATTCCGGTGTTAATTTTGTTATAAGTCTACAGTACATACATTGTCTACATACATATTTTGTGTGCGTCTTATTATCATCGGTAAAAGCTAAAACTCCTTATAAGTCACTTTAGTTCAAAAGGTAGCGGTAATTAGGGAAGTAAAAAAGGACTTTAAAAGAAATCGGAAATTGCCAGCAAATTTGGAATTCCACCCAACACTTCATCAACTTATTTGAACAGCAAAGACAAGATTTTGAGAAGCGAATATGAGAATGGAAGATAGAAAAAAATTAGAGGACCTGACACCCCAAATGTGAAAGACTGTGCCCTTAGATGGTTTAAACAAACACGATATAAGCCAATTCCAATTAGTGGCCCTAATATGAGAGTCAAGACGGAGCAATTCGCCTCTTCATTAGGTAATTAAGATTTCAAAGCCAGGACAGGCGGGCTGGATGGTTTTAAAAATAGACCCAAAGCAGTGTGTGGTGAAAGTGGTGCCGGGAATCTTTATGAAGCTGAAGATTGGAAAATACATTTGTCCTCTTCATCCCCAGATGTTCCATCCTCAACTTGGTTGTTTTCCGTCACCTGAGCAATGATGTCTGCGTCAGTTATATCACCACACACACACCCACATCTTGTTCCACGTTGGCCAAGTTACTTAAGTCCAACCAAGTCCTCCTAGGAGATTATTGGATCGGAAGTTGCTTTTTCCCAATTATCGACAGCTGGCTCCGCTTCAGACTCTACTATGTTTTCTCCTACATTTACTCTTTCTGTTTTTTCATTTACAAATCCTGCCTTATGAAAACATTTTATAATAGTTCTTTCAGTAACCTTGTCCCATGACTGCTTATATATGCGTGAAGCCTGAAGGAATATTTAAGATTTTTAATGATATCCTGGTCCATTGGCTGAACAACAGATGTCATGTTGGCAGGGAAAAAATGACCTTTACATTTTGCATTTGAGGGATGCTGTTGTGAGCTGAACGTCAATCAAAAATTTGAGCGTCAATAAAAAGCAGAATCTTTCGTTTTTTCTTACCAAATGTCTTGTCCAGATTCAAAAGCCACCTTTAAAAAGTTCATTTGTCATCTACGCCTTTTCGTTCGCTTCATAGGCCACAGGCTTAGACTTGAAGTTTTTAAAACAACATGAATTGGTGGATCATTAATAAGGTAAATTTTCCGAGTCATTCATATTTGCTCCAACAGGTAACGTCATTCGGTCTTTGCTGAGCTTTCCGCCATGGCATGCTTCACCATTGAAAGAAAGGATTTTGTCTGGAGTGCATTTATAGAAAAGTCCCGTCTCATCATCATTAAAAATATTTTTTGGTTCCCTGTAAATATTTTTTGGAAGATCTGGGAATGAAGAGGACAAGGAAATCCAGGAAAAGCCCCTACCTAGTGCTACAGAAGCTATGGTGCATATACATGAGGCTGGGCAATATTTTCAAGCTCAGTCGAATGTAGAAAATTCTATTTTTTATCTATTGGAATCATATGCTAGAACTCAAAGACTGCTTTCAAATACAAATGCAAAAATATCTGACTTTTTTGAAACTTAAATTATTAAGGTAGTAAAATTATTTGTTTATACATAATACATACTGTAATTGAAAAATGTAAATACCTATACGAAATATTGTGCACGTATTTTATAAAAAAAAATTTGTACGTTTCATCTTCGATGGGTTTTTCTTTTTTTAATTTAGTTTGCCTCTTTGAGGGGAACATATAATTCGCATTTTTGGATAATACGATTTTTTATCTGGTCACTTCAAATTCGAATTATCAAGTTCTACTATACCTAGGTATATAATATACCATGTAGGTAAATAGCCATATAGGAAGTTTTCTCATGTACAAATTATACTTTTTATCAGTGAGTTTTCTTTTTATTTAACGAAAGAAAAACGAGAAATTAGACAGTTTATAAAAATAAAATATACTAAGTATAATGGAGCGAATGCAAGTTGTTTTTTCAATAAAAATAATACCAATTACAATAAAATGTATATAAAAAGCGGCATTTTTTTAGTGCTTACAGCGGCATAGTAGTTAAATCCGGTACTAGAACTTATGGATACCTAATGATAAATAAAAAACTATCTAAACACTAAACAGAAGTATATCAGGGCACCAATTAGTTGAAAAACCGCACCAATTAGCTGAAAAAAAAACAGATCTTTTCAAACTTACCTAATACTGCTATTAAGAAGTAGTCCTGGTCTAACATTTGGCGCTCTCGTACTTTGATTATTTCCTCTCATCGATTGCATTCCATGCACCTGTTGATTGATATTACTTTGGCCCTGTACTTGGTTTTGTGGTACGCCTATGGGATTTGGAGATTGTACAGAAGAAGCACTAGTAGTACTTTGTGGCGATTGGTTCTGTTGCGATCCAACAACGCTTTGTTGCTGTTGAATTGGAGGGCGAGGCGAAAGACCGGTGGGACGCATAGGTGTACTATTAATAAAAAAAATATTGAACTGTAAAGAGAATGCCGAAAAACCTCTTCCATGTTCCACTTCACGAAAGGTATTATATACGCTTTTTTGAAACTGTCCTTTTTTTAGTGTGTTTCAAAAAAGATGAAGCTACAAATCAACCTATTTTAAAAAAATAATTCTTACAAAATTTATTCGTTAATTAAAACTTATTTTTATATACTACCTTTGCATCACTTGAGGTCTATTTCCTTGCGTTTGCTGTTGCTGAATGGGTAATCCGCCACCAACTCTCGATGCCGTTCCTGATCTCGCAACTCCTGCTGGGGTCTGCTGCTGTGGCGCGCTACTATTATTGATCAACGCACCGCGTTGCTGACCGTTTAGCTGTGGTTGTACTCGTGGCCGATTAATTGTATTATTCACCGGTGGTCGTTGCTGTAGTCGATTCACTGCATTTGATGAATTTCGTACTAGTCCAGGCTAAACGATGAAATGTTTAGTAAATAGAGAAATGAAAAAACTTAATCACAAAATGTTTGAACTCTATAAAAAAGTGTGCAAATGCAAACACTGATACAATTTTCTAAATTCAAAATGGGTCTTTATGGCCATTTTAAAATTTATAATTGGCAGAGTTTGGATAAAGCAAAAAAAAGTATGTAAAGCGTTACTTAGCTATTCAATTGAGAGTTGTTCTGATTATATTTGAAAGGCAGAAAAATTTATTGAAGAAAACTACTAAAGACCGGTTTACTAAAAGATGTTTAGTTCAGCATTTCCTCAAAACCTTTAGTTCCTTGGCATAATTCAAATCCAAGGATTGTGTCTTGTGTTCAAGGAAAGTCAATTGAAAAAGAAACAAAATTCCAAAGCGAGATTATAGTAGCCTTAAATTGAAACTGATCATACTCTGAACATTCTTCTGCAATTCGTTGATAGTATCCCTAATTCCTTTAGTTGGAGCAAATAATGCCAGTGTAACAATATTAATAAATGTTAATTCTAAATTAACATCGTTTAACAAACAAATATCTTGAGACAGTCAAATATCTTCAGAAACAGAAAATAAAACAAAATACCTATCTGATGTAATAATTTACATTATAAATTATTCCTAGTGTTCCTATTGAAGACCACTTTTAAAGTGCACATACGAGGTCGGAAAACAGTTAGTACGTAACGGATTTTTTAACGGTAGGTCTTTCAGAGAAACTTAAAAAAATTAATGTAAATGTTCTTCACATTTTTAGAAAAGAAAAAAGATTAGAAAAGTGCTTCTGAAACATATGTGCGTAAAAAATGCTATTATCAAGAAACTGGTACATAGAATTTTAAATATAATTTTCGATAAATTAGAAATATCTACGATAATAAATTTTTCAAAAAAATTACCTGTTGAATAAGTTGAGGCGTTTGTATGATCATTGTAGGTTGTTGTGGTATTGTCATTACTAATTTTCCTTCAGGAGTAGCGACGACGGATGCAGGCTGCAACTGATGGTTAAGAACAACAGGTTGTACAATTTGTTCACCTTGTGTCGAATCTGCCGGTTGTTGAGTTTGTTGCAAATTACTTCCATTGGATTCCATGTAGTATACTTGTTGCTGTCCCTGAACTTGTGTTTGTTGAAGCTGTTGTTGCTGATAACTGTTGTTCGTATTTATTACACCGATTTCTTGATATTGTAGGTTAGATGAATCAGGCACATTGCCGATAATCATATACCGTCCAGTAGAAGCACTATTTGTCGCAACTGTTTGTGTTTGCTGCTGTAATGGTTCTTCTTGGGTCACCACATATTGAACTGGTTGATTATTTTCAGTAATATTCGGATAAGTATGCGATATATTTTCAATTTTCTGATCACTAGAACTCACGCCTTGATAATAATTAGCCATTGATTGTTACACATAGTCTGATGAGAACACGTAAAAAGCTAACTATTAAACGATGAAATCCACCATCTTTAAATGTCAAGCCGATATGAGAAAATTATTACACCACTCTTTTAATTTATGAAACTATAAAAATACGATAACTTGTATAAGAAATAGGGTACTTACACTTAGAACACCTCAAAAGAGACACTATAATTTGAATTTTATTGGATATAAACGCCTATTGCTTACAACACGTCGAGCGATGTGATGCAAGCTGATGGCTCCTATAAAATTAAGATGGCGAATGATGACTTCTTTGTTTACACGCATGTCTGATGTTTTATAACATAATTATTCAAAATAAATAATTTTTAACAAAATTTTATTAAAATATATTTTTTTTAAATGTTTACGGTAGCATTGCTACCATAACTAGGAAAACTAACAGCAGAGTAATTAGAAATGAATCTCTACTATTTTCATAGTGTCCAATAGAAGGAAAAATGTAAAAGGATTTCTAAATTTTATATATTATAAATTTCAAGTGTATCTGAAGTTTTATTCCAAAACATATGTATACTCACAATATTCTACAAAACACTTAAATTTATTTATATAAAATAGTTTTCATATAAATAATAGCAATCGACGTTTATTTTCTTATGTTGGCATGCATGCAATAAATAGTAATGAGTAATAGCTTGCTAACTTCTCAATAAGAACATTTTAAACAATATTTACAACTTTAGAATGGTAATTTATAACAAACAAACTATTAGAAAGAAAAAAGAACAGTTTGTAACTTAATTTTTAAAAAATCGAGATTGTGATAATGATTTTAAAATAGTGATACAAATTTTATCAGTTTCTTTAACTTTCAAATTTCGCGGGTGCGCAAATTATTATTTACATTCTTTCATTCGCGCATAAAAATGCATCACTTTTTTTGTAATTATTAAATGTTAATAAAGTTGACTTCATATTGTATACGATCTTTCTTATTTCTCCGGTGATAGTAAAAAACATTTAAATCTTTTCATAAATATTTTTTATCCATTGCAAGTTTAATATGTTTTCTTCAATTTTTTGTAAATACAGAAGCAGCATTGATTATGGACAGTATTGCCAAGTCATAGTATTTATCATTGTAGAACATCAAACATTCACTTTATTTATTAAAGTTTGATAATGTTTATTTTTGATAAAGTGAATGTTTGTTAAAGTTAATAATATGATATTGATATTTCATGTTTGTTGTTCACTTTATGTAAATGCACAAGAGTTTTACTCTAATTCTAGCATTATTATTTATCACTATATATTTCCTTTTAGTATATTGAAGTGCGAACATATAATCGGATTTTATTAAAATTAATCTACCTTTGTAGAGACGATTAAATACAATACGATAATACTATTACTAATATGATGTGATTGTACTCAGGCGTGTACTCAGTAAGGGGTTTTAGTGTGTTTAACCCCCCGCCCCGAAAAGTGAGAAAAGGCGCAATTGTACTTGTTGAATTATATTTTCAAACTAATTTTTCTAAAACCCCCTCCAGAAGATATGTATTTCAAACAAAATTTCTAGAAACACTCCCCGTAACTTCTTTCTGCGTACGGAAAAAGTATATCAGTAATTACATAATATTAGGGATACCAACTAAGCATAGCCCAATAAGAGCACATTTCTTTACAAAAATTGTACACATATTTTATATAGCAAGACTATACAATTTTACTTGCCAAAAAGAGTACATGTACATTTGATATAGCAAGAGTACATAATTTTGCATGCCAAAAAGAGTACATATACTCTTTAAAGAGTACGGTTGGTAATCCTGCATATCATTAAACTTCAATAGAGTGCACAAAGTTTACATTTCCCATAAATAAATGACAATCATGGGCGCAGGTATGGCAAGCCCCCCCCCCTTGAAAAACCAGATTAGATAATTGCCAGATTATATATTTTTTCTATTAAAATTTGACAATTACATTTTTTATCATTTTATGCTCCCTTATGAAAAAATTTCTGTGGACGCCCATGATGACAATGGTGCATGATCTTAGGAATTTAGTTACTAGTTAGTGATGATATTAATCTCTCTTTTGGCAGTCAAATTTATTATAAATTAATTTTGTTGTAAATTACATTTGGCAATAATGCATTCAATAGCCATAATAGCATCTAGGCGAATTTGAAAAGCATTTTAAGCAGGATCGTGAAGAATGCCGCTTTGTTTTGACAATGCAACAAATAGTATAGATTAAATATGAAAAGAATCGGGAGAAGATGCTGAGAAAACCAATGAGAGAATTATAAACAGAAAGAAGGGGAAAAGTCATGACCTAAATTATAATTGTTACATGTGCATAGCATGCGCACTGCGCAGGATTGAAACAGCTGTGTTTTGTTTATACAGGAAAAATCAGCTGAGTTTTGTTTGTAACTGTTTAAAATCAGCTGATTATTGTTTTCGTTTCCATGGTTACACTTGCAGTTTCGCCAATTGTAGAAACAAAATTCATGTATTACGCTCTAAACACGTGTCATTTACAAATACCAATTGCAAAATAAATCAAACTTTTTGAAATATTTACTATCTAATATTTGTTAGAATATTTTAAACTAATTATATATAATTTTATTTGAATGTTTTCATAACACAATGTTTACGTTTTGAAAATAATATTTAAAAATAACGTCTTAGCATAACTTTTCTTTTTATGTCAAGGTAACGGCAAACGATCAACTTAATATAGCCAAATTCAAGTAATATTATAATAATAAAACCAAATAGTATAGAGTATAGATAAACACTGCAGACGAAGCGTTTATAATAACAAATGATAAAATAACGCGAACGCCTAATAACGTGCAAAAGTCGGTTTTAATATTACTCTTTAATAGTTTAAAAATCTTTTATTTCTGAAAATTAACTGAATAAATTTATAAACTAATACATTGCCATTTTATGCAAAGAAAAGCTGAAATTTAGCTATAGCAATCGTCCTCCAGAAAATCCAAATCTCAAGCCTTACTTTCCGTACCACCGCCACATACGTTACATTTATTATGTCTCTTTACGTAACGCGTAGATTTTTTATTGACGCCATTTTATCGTGGAGAGCAAGTTAATGCTCGTATATGGAATGCCATATGCATATTTATTTTGTAGTAATTGATAGTTTAATTTCTGCCAATCAGATGGCTCTGTAAGCATGACTTTTAAACCAATGTAAGATATCTTTATGGCATTTTTCTTCGCTTTTGAGGTTTCAAAAATATGTGTCTCCAGCGAAGAGAAATTTTATAATAATATAATGGTACACGTTACAAATACTATAAAGAAAAATAGTACATGTACTAGTTTTATTAAAATAGTACAAAGATAACTTGTAAACTTTTGTTAGAAACATTAATAATGATATCTTAATTAAAGGACTGTTGAACAGGAACCGTTATAAGCTTTCTGTTTGCGACTGCGTGTGTTAACATATGTTGTTTTAATGGTATCATGAATCATTCGTCATATTCCCGGTCGTTTACATAAAGAGTTTGTAATATATTAAAAATATATGTCTAAACTTTTAAATATCTTTATACATTAATTATTATTTTGCATATCGCTATTTATTTACCTATGTATATAAAAAAAATGAATAAAATAACAATAATAAAGTACATTCGTAAAGCACATCTAATATATTACAATATATTTAATAAAATATTGTAAACGAAATTGTTTTGAAATACTTGTTTTAATGTGGAAATAAAATAAATGGAAATCCTTCTGAGGGTAGCTATAGTAATCAGAGACTCTCACGGGAAGAGGGCGCTGATGATACTACTTTAAAAAATATAGTGAAAGAACTATCAGCTGTCTCTTACGTTTACACAAGACTAGCAATCCGACGTACGTGCAATTATTTTGATGAACGTCTGGGATTGTGATTACTATTTATAACTTTTGAAATGCAAAACCCAGATCTTAGCATTTATTTGGTATCTCCATTAGATTTTAAGAAAATCTGCAGAGCATGTATGATGGAAAAAGGCGAAATGAAACCATTATTTGGGGCATGTCTCGATGAAATGTTGCAATCCTTTGCTAATGTTCAGGTAGATAGACGTATCTTATTCGTGCTATCTCTTGTATGTATGAGATGTTAAACATAATAGAAAGAAAAAGATGCATGCAATAAATAACAAGATAAGTTTCATATTTGAAAAGTTGAATTTATTTTTAGGTTCACGAAGATGATGGACTACCAGATAAGCTTTGTGTTCAGTGCTTACTTCAGTGTAGTAGAGCTTACACTTTTAAACAATTATGCGAAAAATCTGACATCACTTTAAGGAATTACCTTAGGCCAGAATTTCAGGTATGTAGGACTACGGTTAGACGAACGATTTTAAACAACAAAACTTTTTTATAGTCACTTTTTATATTACACCATTTACGCTTTTTGATATAAGGTTTATGTGTTTTTAAATATAATGGTTTACATTTCTTGTCCCGATGCACCGCCAAAAAATTGGCAATGATTTGTTCGAGTTTGTTCTTTAAGAGCATCACTATAAAGTAAACATGACCGAATCGTCTTAAGGCGACCTTAAAACGTCTTACATCTGACAAAATCCCATTTTTTCATGAGAAACTGTACCTTAAAAAATAAAGGAGAATATGACAAGAACGCACATAAAACACTAACCTCAGTAAAGACAAAAGGAACCTGAAGAACAGACTACATTACGATTAGGAATCAATCGCCGCTTGAAGAGAACAATATTGATTCGAATTCTTAGAATATGTAAGTGAAAAATTAAATTCATTTTAAACTTTAATTTCTCAGCAAGAATTATCAAATGCCGTACAACAGAAGAATCACGAAAATCTAAATGAATCCAACATAGAAGAACCTCTCGAATATGTGAATGGAATTGACGTTGATGATGATGATCCCACGAGTTCTGAACCTTTACCACACATTATTGCATATAAAGATGGTAGCATATATACAATTGAAAATGCACAAGTGGAAATTATTCAGGCCGAAGTAGATGATAATGGTGAATTGAAACCAAAACATGAAATTAAGGACGGTGAGCAATCTTTTTACACATTATAAATTATATTTGTTTATAAATTTGTGTATAACATTAAATTATTATGTATTATAGTGATCATTAAACACATTTTGAAGAGATTCGGTTGGTAAATTAGTAGTTCCTTATGTTTCCCGAAAATGCCAACGTTCATGCACTAAATAGTGCTTTTGTAACTCCAAGAATGTATGTTTTTGATTTTTTGTGAGAGTAGATTAGTAATTCTTTGATGTATATTGAAGGAGAAGTTGAGTTTTTTAATACTTATAGGCAGCCATCTCTATATTTTATGCCGCTATTATTCTTACTCCAATGAGAAGATGTGTTTGGCATTAGCACATGTGCCCCACGCTAAAATAGCATAACTGTAAATATAACATTTAAACTATATAGAAAATAGGTGAAGCAAATTGTAGACCAAATCCCATAATCTTTTTGGAATATAAAACATTTTTACATTACATGTGCATATATACAAGGGCCACGCTATATATTTTGAGATACCAATAAAGTATAATAGTTAAAGCTGACAACACCGCATTTCTAAAATTTACGGTCCTTTATTAGTTAGTCTTGCCTGTCAGTTGATTCATTTGTTTCAGATAGTAAACCTGACACATACTATTGTGACTTAAAACATGGAGAAAATATACGCGCTATAATTTATTAAGATTTCAAAGTTGGTTTAAATGAACAACAATCCATCGAGCGACTGCAACTAGCCGAGCAACTGTGTTTCGCTGGTACAGGGAATTTAAAAGAGGTAGAACTTCGCTTGTTGATGAGAATCGTCCCCGAAGGCCTTGTTTTTCAGTTAGTACTGAAAACGTGTTGAGAGGGTAAAACATTTAATCGACGCAGATCCGTGAGTCACATATCAAGCAATTGAGATTTTGTGTTGGATCCGCAATGGTAAATACAATTTTCGCGAACACTTTCATTTAAAAAAAATCACGTTGTGTGCCACATAAGCTCACTGACTTCCAAAAGGCGGAACGAGTAAGAATCGCTCGGGAAATGTTAAATAATGGTGGGCATCGTATTGTTTCTAAAATAGTCACAGGTGATGAAACGTACATTCCATTTTACGATCTTCCCACTCGTCAGTAGAGCCGTGTGTGGGTCCGTGAAGATGCACCAACACCAACAATGGCTGAAAAGCAGAGATCTGTGAAGAAAGCAGTGTTTTTTCGCAGCACAGGTTTGGTGAAACAATTAAGCTTGAAAATCAACGAACAGTTACAAGGGTAAAGTTACAGTAAACTGGTACACTACAAAATATTTACCTGCAGTTCTTGAGGCAGCCAATATTCGGGGCTTAATGTTACACCAAGAAATGCATCATCACATAATGCACAACAGACAGTTCAATTTTTACGAGAAAATAAAGCCAAAGTCATCGAACATTCACCTTATTCGCCTGATTTGGCAATATGCGATTTCTTGTTGTTTTTTAATTTGAAAAAACATTTACGTGGTCGACAATTCTCGACAGATTGACGGTGCTATAAATCAATATTTTGCGAACATTCCGAAAACTGAGTGGCTGCCAGCTTTTAACTTGTGGAAAATTCGACTAGAAAAGTGCATTGATGCTAGTGGGGAATACTTTAAACATAAATAAATTTTGTTTCCTTGTATCTCAAAATATGTAGCGTTACCCTCGTCTTTTTTCCTTTTTCAATTACAAACCAGGCAAGATACTTAGTTACGGAAAATATTTTAAGTGTTAATATTATAATTGATAGTTAATAAGAAAGATGATCAAATAATGGATTCTAATTTCATCTTTCTGTAGGGTTAATTCTATCTATGCCATGACGGCTCACTCATTCGATGTGCAAGCAAACTGAAATGTGTAGATTTAAAATTTTTTGTTACTCTGTCTAGTGTCTGTGAAATATCCATTGTGTTATGTAAATATTATAAGTCAACTGTATTAAGCATTTATAGGTCTACTCAGGCTGATTTCGATTCTTTTCTAAAAACTTTAGAATTGGCTCTAAATATGATTACAGGTGATTGTATAATCTGTGGCGATTTTATTGTCATATTTAGCACTACCTCTAGAGCACCAGAAACCAGCAAAGTACCACAGATCTCATTGATTTGTTAAAAAGTTACGGTTTCACACAGTATATTTTTAGTCCCACAAGAGGGAGGAACTGTTTTGATAAGATATATGTAAATTTTGCAAATGGAAATTTAATAGGTGATGTTGTTAACCTAAACTTCTCCGACCATCTTGGCCATCGTGTTAATGTTGATGATGCACCTAGCCACAATTCGATAATGAAAGTAACGAAATACGTCCCCATAACTGAGTAGGGTAAAATTATCTTTTATAATATGCTTGCTGATCTCAGGTAGGATTTCGTATCAATTGAAAATATTGATGGAAATCTAAAATTTGAGGGATTTGTAAGTAATATAATTGAGTGTTTTAAGATTGCATTTTCGGATAAGGTTTTACAGACCGAAGGTCACGTACGGGTGCAGTGGTTTACCGATGAGCTGTGAGCAATGGGCGATAGGTTGCATCTGTTAATAAGAATGATTACATAGATATGATGTTACTGAGATTAGTGAAGCTAGGAATAAATTGAGAGGAGAGTATAAAAACCTAATAAAAACTGAACGAATTACAGCCAATGAAGCATTTATAAAAAATTCAGGAAATTCAACCAACTCAATGTGGACTATAATAAATGAAAGAAGAAAATCCTCTAACAAAATGGTTTCAGAAACTTCAACTAGTTTAGACTTTAACAAATATTTTGCTTTCATCTGTAAAAAAATGATGGATACAATACCTAACAGTACAATACCTAACATCAAGATTAAATTGAATATGAATTTCTTGCTAGATCACAAGATTGAGATCACAATATACTAGGGACCATTACAAAATATGAAGTAAGGAATATCATTCTCTTTTGAAGGAATAGTAAATCCAGAGATACATTCGGATTAACTGTCTTCAATAATAAAAAATATCATTAACCATATTATAGAACTAGTGGTTGGGTTAGTAAACAATTGCTTTAGAACAGGGGTCTATGCTGATTGTTTGAAGCTTGCCCACGTAATACCGATTCATAAATCTGGTAACATAAATGATGTTTCAAACTATAGACCTATTTCGTTGTAGAGTGATCGCATATTTTGAGAATAATAGTATTTTTAGCAAGTTTCAATTCGGTTTCAGGAAGAGACTGGATACAGTTGACGCGTTGACATTTTTAGTTGATAAAATAAATTCAACTTTTGAAGCAAAAAATTTTATGATCACCCATTTCTGTGACCTAAGGCATTCAATTGTATAACGCATTCAATTCTAATTAATAAACTGAAAAAATATAACTTCAACATAACTAGTACAAGGCTTATAGCGCCATTTCTTACTGGGCGGTTTCAACAAGTTAGGTTAAATGGTGCTCTTTCCGAAAAAAAATCTGTCGTCAATTGAGTATCATATGGTCTGTATTGGGACCAGTGTTATTCATAATCTATATAAATGATTTCTGGAACATCCTCATGCAGACCGGTGCAAATCATTTGCATTTTGCGGATATTATGACAATTATGTCCCATGGTTTGACTCTAAATGGCGCTATTGAGAGAGGTGAAATAGCATGGTCCAAGACTCAAGATTTTGATTAACCCCTTGACCGGAAATTAATAAAGACGTACAGTGTCCAAAAAAGGCTATTTAATTTTTTAATTGTTATATTTAAATACAAAACAAATTGAAGGAATTAATACAAAATGGACTAGGTAAAATAAAATTTATTCAAATATAACATATATAAAAATATTATTTTTCATTAACTAGTGTGCCAAAATTGAGAAAATAAATAAACAAAAACATTTAAATTAATAATTCTGAACACTGTGATATTTTTCAAAGCACTCTGGTACATGTAAGTCAGGACTTACAGTCCCATGTTGTTTAGCTTCTTTTGTCTCCTTAAGAGCATACTTTGAATGTTCTGGGTGGGTTTGTTTAACTTGATGTTGGTGGAATATGTCTTGGGAAATGTGCCCAAGTCTTTGCCTGAAGCCGTAATGGAGTGTCTGTTTCCACGAATTCTGTAATTGGGCAAGTTGACTATGCTCAATATTTGTTCGGCAAGATCTAACCGAAAATCCATGTAGAGCGTTTTTGTTGTTGCTCAATTGACCATATAAAATTTACGAATTGAATAGGGCTATATCAGTCAAATAGAAAAAGATTTTTCTATAACTTTTCATATACTTTCGCATAATAGGAAAGCATGCTAACATTTGATTTTGACGATCTACTCCTCCTCTGCCAATGTTGTATTCTAATACGCATTTGAGTATTTCTTTTTCATTATTTATGTTTTTTAGTATTCTTGACTTATTGGTATCAATCATTTCAACTTTATTGTGCTTAGTGGAAAGCATATAAACATTCTTTCTGTCCAGCGATTTTACAGCTCATAACCCTCTTGCTGAATTGCACTCTACTTGCCCTTTCTTCAGCTTTATTGAAACTATTTCCTTCGGCATATGTTTCCTTTGAGGTCGCACTGTTAATTTTGTTGGAGTGTAAATTTTTATATAGCTGTGGTGAAGAGTACCAATTGTCCATATAGAGTGTACATCCTTTATACATTACAAATTTGACCAACTCCATAACATTTTCCGATGCACTTAGATTAAATGTAGGCAACCTATCCTGTCCAGTGTAAATATTAAACTTACTACAAAATCAAGAGTTGGATTTACACAACTTGTAAAAATTTATACCACATGCTGCTCTTTTTGATGAATTGAATTGCACATACGATAGACGACCCTTGAACTTCATCAACGATTCGTCTAGTGCTACGTTTTGTTTTTGTGTATAAATTTCAGAAAATTGATTATTTAGATATTCTGTTACACTTCGTATTTTCTGCAGTCGATCCGTTCTGTCTGCATCATCATTATTTGAAATATGTAAGTACCGAGATAATAAAACAAATCTTTAAAATTGTATTGTTTTTCGAAATTTTGGAGTTTCAATTGAACTACGACCAGTAACTTTCATTTGTTGATTTTTTCACATGCGACATTATTACGTAAAAGGCAAAAAATTCTTTCATTTCATCAGCATTAGCATTAAGTATTCATTCTACAAAAGCGGGTATTAGAATAATGTATGGTATGAAATTTAGGGAATCGTGTAGAAAAGTGTTCAAATCAAATCATTTGCTAGCGATTACGGCTATTTATATTATTGAATGCCTAATTAAAACCAAAGAAAAATTTTGTAAATAGCAAAGCACGCACATAACTATACAAGGCATAACAACTATCATTATCCAACCCATAGGTTAAAGATTACAGAGAAATCACCAATGAACTCCTCTTTACGACTATTTAACTCACTACCAAAAGTATATGCGACATATTACACATCACTATGCACTTCCGTTTATGTCTCACATAGTTCAAATATAAACAATATAAATTAAGCATTATATAGATTAGAATTAAAATAAAAATAATTTTTCAATGTTCTCTGCTATCATTAAGTCCAATTAACAGAAGATTGTGTTATTTTTCAAATATGGATAAGCTGTATACTGTATTAGAACTTACGTAGATTTCAATTATTATTATTCATAGTTTTCAATTATTAATATTGTTTTTTCAAATATTATGGATAAGAACTTACATAGTTT
This sequence comes from Adranes taylori, assembly GCA_009867245.2. Classification (NCBI taxonomy): domain Eukaryota; kingdom Metazoa; phylum Arthropoda; class Insecta; order Coleoptera; family Staphylinidae; genus Adranes; species Adranes taylori. The sequence continues at coordinate 17,288 of WYDF02099865.1, read as the reverse complement.
TCAATTATTATTATTATTTATTTGACTATATGTTATCTCATTCCTATATACATACATCATAGTATGTAATTTTCTGTTTTATCTTTTATTTATGCATTTTACTGTGCATGAATTGTAATGAATCTTATGGCAAATAAACTTTATCTTTATCTCTTTCCCATTTATGATCAAATTTCTTATTACGGTATTTTTCATTTTCGATTGTTTATTGGTAATATCATTTAGTTTCAGAAGCTATTATGTCCCAAAAATAATCGCTAAGTATTTCATATAATATATCTACACTGGCGTTTTTATTTCCTGATGTATCCTAAACTTGTGGGTTTATTCCAGGCATTCATGAGAAACGATGTATAGAAGCATTATTATCTATTTCTGCCCACACCTAATCTTCTACAGTATTTGTAGATGTTTAATCTTCATCAGTACTGCTAATCCGCCTACAACAGTTTGTTAAGTTTGTTATTTACGCGTGCGCGCCCGGTGGCTCATACATACACCGTTCTGAACACGTGTTTTATATACAGATAACAAACGCGTTTTTTCTTGTTTTCGTGGAAGTAACGCTAAACAATATGTTTCGTGCCATCTCAGTTGCGACGCTACACAAAAATAATTAAGCAAAAATAATTAAGCAAAGGTTTTATAAAATATCAAGAATTTATTAGGTATGTAGGTAGTTATTGTCCGAGATTGTCCGAGAATCATGAGCTACACACGTCATAGCCTGTCAAAGGGTTAACAGACTACATCTGAATAATAAAAAAAAACAGTGCGTATTATGTTCAGTGTAAATATGAATCTGCTCCATGACAATCCTGATTATGGGAAATTTTTAGATATACGCTTGGACCACAAGTTGGTATGGAACAAGCATGATAAACTTAATAGTAACATATTTTTCCTGAGGAATGCGTTTCTAGTAGAACTCTTCTCACGGCATACTATGGAGTTTGCTACTCATTAATGACTTATGGCATCTTGGTATTTTTTTATTTATTTATTTAAACGGTAAATACCATTACAATATACAGTATACAACAAAATTATATAGATAACTTACAATGTAGGTAAACAGGCAGTAATAATGTTATAACAATTTTCCGCACAAATTACATCTCCAACAGAGGAAGCTTGCCTTGGGTACTCCAATTATATCATGACGGCTTTGAAATTTATTGTATATCATTGCTATACGGTTGTATGGCCCATAGTAACCGTAATTAGGTCTGTGAAATGTATGACGCAGTAAATACTGTTCTCTATTGGTCCTGGAAGGGACCTGTAAAGCAAAATGATCTAAAACAGATTGACATCTTATATAATTATTCAAGACATTATAACCAAACACTAGTTCGAAATAATTTCTTCTTACAAAAAGCCTATGTAAGCCAAAATAGTTTAGAAGATAATTATAATTAACTCTATGAAACTCAATTTTCTTTTTGAAACACAAATAATTAATAAATTGTTTCTGAACATTCCAGCAATAATCCATCAATGGTCGAACATATGCTGTGTAAAGAATTACCAGACATATGATATTATAAAACCTTGCGATTGACCTTTTGATAAAAACTAACAGACTGCAACATCTGGATACTACGTGATCAACTTGGGAATTAAAGGATAACTTTACATCGAATATAATACCCAAATCATTCATACTCACCACTTTAACCAAACTATTAACACCAATTTGGTAATCAAAGTCATTAAAAGACATATCATTTTGACGACACCAACAATAAATTTTATCTAAATCAGATTGTAGTAAATAACACTCTTCAATTGACGATATCCTTCTAAATATTTTTAAGTCGTCAGCAAAGAGTAAGAACTCAGATTCCAAGCCCCTACCTAAATAATTTATAAATAGATTAAATAGTAGAGGCCCGAGATGAGAACCTTGCGAGACACCCGAGAAAATTGAGTGACAGTCCGATACTAAGGAGCCAATCTTCACCACAGTAGTTCTGTCCGTAATAAATGATTTCAACCAAGACAACAAACTACCCGAAAAGCCCAAACTCTGCAACTTCTCAACGAGTATACCGTGGCTAACCTTGTCGAAGGCCTTGCTAAAGTCCATATAAACAGAGTCAACAACGGATACCCCCTCGAGGGAGCCTCTTATATAGTTTGTATATATAAATAGATCTGTTGTTACAGACCGACCTCTTACTAACCCATGTTGCTGTTTTATCATTCTATGTTGGAATTCCGCTGTGAGAAGTCTGCATACCATTTTGTCAAGAATATCCTTCGCACAATTACCTATTTCGCCTGTTTCACAGTAAATAATATCATAGAATAAACTACTAGCTTTGTTAATATCAGTCTTATTAAGCAAGTTTAGTCAGTCAATGTTCAGTCAAGTCAAGTTAGTCAAGTCATAATAGAGACTATTGGTGGAATTGATGCACTCAACATTTAACTCAACAGTGGTACTAAATGAGGGATGATGTGAATCTTCCCTCACCAAGGGATCAAAATTTACAGACAAAACAGAAGTGTAGAACTCATTTAACTTCGTATGTAGACTGCGCACATTTTGATAGAATATGTTAATATTGTTGTCAATATGTCAATATTGTCACTGCTCTCAGGGCCCCAGAATTTTTGCACTTCAGCGTAGAGCAATTCGTATCTTAGGTAATATTCTGTATAGGGCCGACTGCAGGGAGGTCTTCCGAAATCTGAAAGTGCTAACTTTTCCTTGCATATTTATTCTGCACTATTTGAATGGGGATTCAATATGAATGGGGATATAACGCGGTTACGCACTAGATCTGCTTTTAATTCTCTCCCGGACTTTCATCACGTAAAACTATCTTGTATGATCCTAACACAATTTGTTTGAAGTTTTATAATAAACTGCCACTTAGTACACGTAATCTGCTATTTTAGGAATTTAAAAAACTTAATGCGATATTTTTAAAAGCCAAACCTCTATACGGATGGACTGAATTTCTCAACACACGATTGCTGACTGAGATTTTAATTGTTTATTTATCGTTGTAATGATTGTATTGTGCTATAATTTTATTATACCAAGTGATTTTACTATTACCTATTTATTTACCTTTTATGGACGACTGTAATTGTAATTATCTATTGTACGTATATCTACAAATGCAATAAAGTGATATTCTATTGTATTGTATTACATATTTTTATATTGTGATTATTTATTTATATACATAATACCTTTTATGACATGTGATTATTCACATTTTCTCACTTGCAAACATTATTAATTTAGGACAAAATGTGGTGGAGACAACTCAAGAAGAACTGGATAACGCTATGATATCTGATCCGCCGTCGGTGACCGAGAAGAAATTTAGATTTAAGTGCAACATATGCGAGAAACGTTTTCCATTGCGAGTAGATTTGAAGGTCCATATGTTGAGTCATTCTTCTGAACATGGTAATATTTCATAAAGTGTTAGTTCATATAGACTGTACTAACTCATTCATAATATTTTGAGGTTATTAAGGCGGTACTCTACTCTAAAGACGTAAATTTCGATAATTTTTGCAGACTGAAAAAAAATGATCTTATTATCCCTTTTTTTCAGTGTTCATACCAAATCTAAAGTCAGTCAGGTTGCCTAATTAACTATAGATTTGGTATAAATGCATATATGTGTTTACGTCTGCGACAGATATAGACCTTCCAAATAGTCAAGTATTGTACGTAGTCTATTGTAAGATTTATTCCGCCGTAGGCGTAATTGCTGCCTTATTACATATGTAACTATAACTATAACTGTAACTATTACATATGTAACTGTAACTATATTTTTGCCGGAACGAAAACCGGAACCGAACCTATTTTTTTCGGGTCACGAGAAAGTTTTTCGCTGATAAAAGCTACTTTGTTGTATGTACTTATTGTATAATTCGTGGTGTGTATAGTGGTCACTAGGTGCGTAGTAGGCATTAGGCATCTCATTAGAAACCATCTCAATAGATACCGAGCAGCTAAATAATGTATTTTATCTGTTAAATATGTCTGAATCATGCTGAGCTTACTTTGGAATTAAGATAGTTGGTAATTAACATTTAATAGATATATATGAATAGTATTATTTAAAGAATATAACTTGTTCAAAATTAAGTGTGTTCATTATTACGAAAACTGTATATTGATGTTTAGGAATTTCAAAATTACTTAAAAAACCGCGTACAGGGTAAATGCATTTTGGCGTAGGTGGAGCCGTTATCAATACCCTATATATGCATTTAGTATCATTAACTTAGTTTATGAGACTAGTGCTCTACAGCATGCGAACCACCGCAGCTTAAACAATTTGAAATTCGTTCGATTGATTTATGTTTTTACAGCTGTATGCCTATAGTAATCTATTACATCTTATTTAAATTAGAATACAGTTTCTAAAAATCAACAGCGAGGCGTGGTTGAAAATTCAGTATGTTAATTCACTTAATTTTCAACAAAAAGTTCTATTCTTTAAATACTATTCATATTTATATCTATTAATAATTACGTAGTTACAGCGCGACCGGCTTATACTGGAGATGATTCAGGGGTGATAACGGTTGCGTTAATTGTCAAAGTCCCAAATTACTAATTCCTAGTTATTTGGATGAGTAACCACCTAATCACCTCAACGTTGATTGTTAGAAATTGCATTCTAATTTAAATCAGTGGAAAGTTCTTGACATGAATTGAGTATTGCCTAAAAGTTAGAACATTTAGAGTGAAAGCCAATGGTACTCTCTTTGGCCGGTACAATGTTGACAGCGGTGTTCCACAAGGATTGGACCCTTTACTCTTTGTTATATACGTTAGTGAAATGTCAAAAAACAATCAATGTGAAATTAGTCAGCATACAGATGACGCTAAATTATATGGTAATTTAGTGCAGAACATAATACTTCAGGAGGATCTAAACAAAATATACTACTGGACGAAACAATGGCTCCTAACACTGAACGTGTCAAAATGTGTGGACCTCCACATTGAAAAAAATAATTCTAACTTACAATACTACCTAAATGGGCATCCCCTAAAAGCAGTAAAGAAGCAATGTGACCTAAGAGTCATAGTTTCGGAAGACCTGAAATGGGAGAAAGAAACAACAAAAGTAGTAAAAAAACACTACAAATTATCTAAACCAGAAATCCTTCTCTGATATTAATACACCAAATATTATTACCATTTATGAATGGTATGTAAAGCTTATTCTTAAACATGCTGTTTCTGTGTGGAATACGTACTATAAGAAGGATATTCAATTAATGGAGAGTATACAGCTAGGAATCACTAAGATCAGGAACTTTGTCATCTGAATTATGAAAATAGGCGTAGAAGTTTGTGCCCAGATATGCACGAAAACAGAAGTTCTCCGAGGCGATTTTATCGACACTGATAAGATTTTTTCGGGACACTACTCGTGCAAACTTTCCGACATTTTTACACGTAGCTCAAACACTCATCTACGTGGCAACATAATCAAGCTACAGACAGAAAGATGCATAAATAATCTATGAAAGTCCTTGATTTCAAACTGAGTGGTAAATTGTTGGAAGATGCTCCCAGTCAGTGTAGTGTGTGCTAGTGGAAGAAATCAATTTAAAAAGAAATTTAATACATATCTGTGCAAACGTATAAAAATATCAATCTAGCCCGCTAATGACGGTCTTTTCAGCTCACGTCGGTCATAGTGCGCGCTACCGAGTATAGCCGATAAACTTATCAGCAAGAAACTGTTTCTGTTATGTTTATTTATTTGAAACATACACGGGTTAATCCTTTTACAATTGATTAATAAAGATTCGTATGATAGATGTAACATTAACATTACAAATCTAGAAACACGAAAGTAATACTAATAATAGTATGATTACATATTCAGTATGATTTCAGGATGACTACATATTAATACAGAATCGTATGATAGATTTAATAATTATAAACTGAGAAACGCAAAAAGTAGTACTAATAATATTACGCATACATCTTCATCTCATTCATATAACAAAAAGAAAAAATTCATATTGGTCATGAGAATTACGTGACATGAAATAAACAAAAAATATACATTACAATAAATGATAAATAGGATATTTGCAATATGCAGAATTACGTAATTTTAGTTAATATTAACATGTCAGTGCAAGCAAGATAACAGGGTTCGTAGATCCCCCTAAATCGTTCCAAAGTCACTCAAAAAAAGTCCAAATTTCTAAAATGTTTATTGGTCTCGATGCAAATTCTGGAAATAAGCGAATTATAACCAAAATTGAAAAAAGAGAACGCAACAAAATATTTGACTGTTTATAATCTACCAACAAAGTCCATGTAGTTTAACTACCGATAATAAATCTGGTGATTTCATGTGATTATTGACCAATTTAAACAGGAAACATAAGTCATTTACTTTGCTTCTACTATGAAGACTATCCAAGACCAATTGAAGTCTCGTTTAAGAGGCTGAGTTGTCAACAACTACACCGTAATGTTTAATGTACATACATCTCTAAAACTTGTTCTGGACACATTCAAGTCGCTTATTGTCTACTTGATAAAATGAGGACCAAACGACCGTACAATATTCCAATTTAGATCTAACTAGGACGCAAAAGAGAGATTTCATCTTTAAATTCTTTGGCGTTCCGTAGTATAAAACCCAAGTTTTTGGGCCCCATTGATAGTAACATAATAATGATTTTTAAAGATCAACATAGAGTCGAAAGTGACCCCAAGGTCTTTAAATTAAGCGACTCTAGATAGCTTGGTATCATCAGTAGAGTGGTCAAGATTCAAGCTTGTAGCCTGTTTGTAATAGCTCATAATATAACATTTTTCTATACGTAATTTCATGTTCTTTAATTTACACCATTATTTAATTCACATAAGTGAGCATCGTAAGAATGTTTTTTTTTTGTTTACTAATTTCATTAATAAAGATATTAAAAAGAAGAGGTCCCAAATGACTGCCTTATGGCACTCCCGAAGTCACACCAAACTCATCCGATATGTAACCATTAATATTCACGATTTGAGTTCTATTAAGTAAATGTTTTTCTGACCATTTACAGAAGTTGATGTGAAAACCGAATTTATAAAGTTTCTGTAGTACTATGGCGTGGGTCACTCTAACAAATGCCTTATACATATCCATATAGATTACATCAACTTGTTCATGATTATTTACAGCTTCCGAGACATTGAGTGAATACACACACACTTGTAGAAGCAGATTCGTAGCCCCTTGACAAAACCGTGCTGATTACCAATCAATCTACGGAATGCATTGTTTGAGATGTAATCAAGTATTATACCAAAAAATTTGAAATAGTTCAAAGATACAATTTTGAACAGTTATAGGTCTATAATTAGTCAGATATTGTCTGTGGATTTGAAGATAGATATAACAAAGTTGGATTTCCACATGCTTGAAAAAACGGTGAGCTCCAAGGATCTATTGAAGATGTAAGTTAGCACAACGCTTTAAGAATAATGGGGGTATTCCGTTTGGACCCGCTGAACCACTAACCTTTAAAGTTTTAAAATAAAATTTAAATCAGATCAAGATGCAGTTTATAAAATAGAAGAAATTTTTTCTATTTGATATTTTCATATTTCGGATGATATTTCGGATGATATTTTCATAGATAACTTTGAAAATATCATCCGGATTGAGAAGAAAAGTGGTAGTATTTGTAGAAGTATTCATAACATATTCTCAAAAATAATAATAGTTCTCAAGTAAAAATATGCAAAACAATGAATAGATTTTTTAAATCTCTATAGTAGAATACTCTCTTAATTTTAACCTTTTTCTCTAATAACAAGAATTGAATTTTCATTAAAATTTAAAATGAATTACCATATTTTTATTATTCTAGCATATGTATGTGGAGTATGTAATAAATCATTCCTCGAACAGAAAATTCTCAAACGTCATCTAAAGATTCATCTTAGTAAGAAACCGCACCAATGCGATAAGTGTGAAATGAGTTTTGCGGAAAGTTCAAATTTGAGCAAACATAAAAAGAAACATACGGGCGAGTTGCGCAATATCAAAGGCAAACCGCATCTGTGCCAAGTGTGTGGAAAAGCATTTAAATGGTCCTCTAGTCTATCGAAACATATGAAATATCATACCGGTCATAAATTGTTTGGATGCGAATATTGCGGCAAACAGTATGTTGAAGTAAGTTTATTCATATTATTACTTGTTAATATCCACGTGCAACGTAGTAACTACTCATAAATAAAACATGTTCGAATTTGAATAACGATGTATTTATTCTTATCAATTTGGATTACATCTGTCGACGTTTCGACCTCAAGGTTTAAAGGTCATGCTCAGGACTAAAAGCAACAACACTATTATGAACGCCTCTAATTTAAAGTTCGGTTATCAACATATACTATTAACATTATGGTGATCATCACTAATTACATAAAAAATTGTGGACCTTTGGCTCTTCGTCCTGCGCCAACGTCCTCTATCTAAGTACAGTGACGTAGACTTGAAGTCAAAAATATTGCAAGAAATTACACTAAAGTGTCGGCTAGCATCCGGTAAGTCATAAGCAAAGCTGTAGAAAATTGGTCCTTAGGTCCATTTCAAATAGAAAATGTAAAATGGTTACAATCTGCCTATGTTAAAATACAAAATGTACATTCGATTGTATAAACAATCGAACAGTAAATAAACAATCGAACATTACTTTCTAATACCAAGGGTACAACAAAAATTCAACTATGTAATATAGTAAACCATATTGCATTTTCGAAATGTAAAATGAACAATCAAATGTATTTGCTATGAAAATGTAAAATGATTTTCTCGCAAAATCTTTAAAGTACAAAATACCGATTTTGCATTTCCATATTAAATAGATTTCCAATTGCTTTTCGGTAATTTGTGTCTTGCTTTTCAATAACTTCAGAGATACAATACAAAGAACTGAGCGCTTCTGAAGTAATTTTTAAATATTTCTTCATTTATTTCATTTCCTATCTGTGAAATTCCCCGCATTCCTCTCACTTTTTCATGTATCAACTCATCCAGTACTTCTTTTTATTAGCTTCTGTACACTATAAAAACTGTTCATCTTCAAACACATCATTAGACTCCGATTCAGGAAATAATTCGATTAACATCGATTTAGATAATTGACTCATTTTAGAACCTACGCGTAAGATGCAACATACGTTCTTCTTCTGCTTTTTCAAATTAATATATAATTCACACAAACATCGCTTTAAGGCTAGGGGCCACTGCGCGCTAAGCGAAACGAACTTGAGATCAATTAAACTAAGCGAGACGAAGATACCATGGCCACTTAAAGCGATGCCTGTGCGCTTTATATTTTAGTTTGAAAAAGCAGAAGAAAGACGTACTTCGCATCCTCCGCCCAAAAATAAATCAATTATCTAAATCGATGTTGATCGAATTATTTTCTGAATCGGAGTCAGATGATGCTTTCGTAGATTAACAGTTATTATTGTATACATAAGCTAAGAAAGAAGTACTTGATGAGGTGATACATGAAAAGGCAAGAGGAATTTTGTATTTTTAAATAGGCAGATTGCAACCATTTTACATGTTCTATTTGAAATGGATTCAAGTACCAATTTGACACAGCTCTGCTTATGGATTTAGCGCACATTTCAGTGCAATTTCTTGCCATATTTTTGACTTCAGGCCTACGTCACTGTACTGTTTTAAATTTGTGTTACACAACACCTCATGTTACCGAATAATTTCGATTACTTTTTCTTTTATTTCTACACATTTTATAGCCATTGGTTGTTGTTGTTACAATTACAACATATAATGTGAGATGCTATGACAAATGCGCATTTATAACTAAACATTACACCAGCGACGAATTCGCGCGAATCAAGACAGAGCTAAACATCGTGAAGATAAATATTGTTTTATATCTTCGCTGACCGAACTTCGCTTTTCTTAGCTTTAGTTGCCGCGTCCGCGTAAAATTACATTGGAGCTAATATTCCAAAAAGTTAGTTGTGCTCAGCTTAGATTCGCTTAGCGCGCAGTAGCCGCTCGCCTTTAAGTGGTCGCGGTATCTTAGTTTAGTTTATCTCAAGTTCGTTTCGATTAGATTTGCTCTGCTCGCAGTGGCCGCTCGCCTTTGTGCAATAAGCGACGAAAGATCTGTGGCCTATTACAATTTGTGTTAGCTTGAAATTGAAATCCCAATTTTTATTTTTGGTACATGAGGCGTTTTTTCCACACGTTTTTAGTTGTCTCGCTCCAGCTTTCTTGCCATTCTAGATTCTTTCCTTATACTACATATAAAACCTGTATTAGCAGTTTATTGGTGGCTCACACGCAATACTTTGTAATACAAGAGTATGTATATCATACGCGGTGAGATACATTCTTCTTATTGCTACTAAGCTAAGTCTGTTGGTCTTTTTTAAGCGATCTGCTATTCACTTTGTTTTAATTGCTTCAGCCTGCGCCAGAGCTGCTTGCAACAAGATTGAATCTATTACTTTACTAATTATGAGTCTTTTCACTGAATACAACCCTCCAACTCTCGCCACTAGCCTTGGTCAGTATGAGCGTTTAAGAACTTGACTGTTTCTTTTATTTGTATTCTGTATCCGTTTAATATAAACCGTGGTTTTATTTTTATTTTATGCTTCTTTGTAAGCATTATATCTGGGACTATTACGTTCAAAGCCCTGATAATATTCCTTTCCATGTCGCTTATTGTATTAGCCCTTCCAATGATCGTGATGTCGTCTGCAAATCCAAAGATCTTTACTTCTTTTGGAACGATTATTTCGGTTTAGTTCTTTAGGTTTTCCTATTCGCTTAAATTTTGATCTGATTTTTTCTATTAGTGGATTATGGTCGCAATTATCAATCTTCCTATGGATGCGTCGTTGTAGATAAGCAGCTATTTTGGAAACCTAATAGGTGGCCATGTGCACACACTTTCTTTCCTTCGAGTATTCGTGGCGCGTTTGATTAATAATTTGCGTTAGTGATCATGTGGCCGCGTCTTGAAAGCGTATGATGGTATTTATAGCAGTCTTTCTTGCAACGCTTCGTTTTACATGACAAGCCAAATGGCACTTATTTATGAACACGTGCCACTCGTTCGTGACATTCTAGCTTGCCACGATTACTCGAAGGAAAGAACGTCTGTGTATGGCAATCTATTGAATAAAATATTTAATTCGCTTCTAATACGTAAATCAATAATTTTTCTAACGTGTAAATCATGTTGTTTTAGGCTCGTAGTTTATTAATTCATGTTCGTTCGCATACGGGTGAACGGCCGCATGTATGTGAAATTTGTTCCAAAACATTTACACAAGCTTGTAATTTAGAGAAACATTTACGTATTCACACTGGTGAGAAACCATACTTGTGTCCAGTTTGTGGCAAAGGGTAAGTACAATTCTAACATTTCCTACATTTATAGAAACTTTTATAAAAGTCGACACACTTTTATAAGTTTCCTCTCGAGATTTTTAAAAAATTATTGTTATATTTTCTCTATAACATTTTTCAACATTTTCTGTAGAACTTGATGCCTTACTATCTGGTGTCCTACAACTGTGAATATATTTATTTTTATTTATTTATTTGTTCTATAATACAGTATTCCCCAAAATAAACAGTATCAAAATTAATTTTAATATTTTTTTAATTTTTGTATTTTACATGTTCATTACGGTGTAAACATGATCATAACGAGTTTACAGACCATTGAACATATTCCTAAACAGTGGTTGAAGCAGTTGTTGGAAATAAGTTATTATTGTTTGCCGTAGTTTTACAATTGTCGTTGGCGCCTCTTCAAACGAAATACTGACTCTTTCGTCATACTCCAAATGTATGCATCAGATGGCGTCAGATCAGGTGAATGTGAAGGGTACTCGAAGTCCGTTCCATGAGAAATTATTCGGTTTCCAAAATGCTCACGGAGAGATTCTAATTAGCGTCTGGCTGTATCGCTTGTGGCGCCATCCTGTTGAAACCATTCCCTGTTCTGGTGTAAATTTCGTGTGCGCTGAAAAATTCTTAAATCTCTCACAAAAGGCTTGATTATGTTCTGTCTATAACGCTCTTGATTAACCGTAACTGGTTGTTGTTCCCCGTCCTCAACAAAATAAGGACTAATTATACCGTGCCCGGATACAGCACACCAAATGGTAACTCGAGCACTATGAAGTGGTATCTCTATAATAAAATCAGGGCGTTCAAATGCAAGGAATCAAGTTGTTTGTCTATTGATATAGCCACTCAGGTGAACATGACTTCCGTCTGAAAACCATACATTTCTCAAGACATCGGCATCTTCATGCACTAGGCTCAACACACGTCCACAATAAACATCTCTTATACGCTTGTCCACAGCGTTTAGTCGTTGTCCAGTTTGAATGCGGTATGGATAACTACCAAAAGATTTGAACATTCGACGTGTGGATGTTTCACTAATTTGTAATTTTAACGCAGGTCGTTTTAGGGTTCTTTGCAGAGAATGGACAACCTGGTCAAGAACGCGTCCTTCATTAGTGTCGGTACATATTCTTCTGCGACGATTTGATGAACCCTCGCGCTGACACAACACACTACCAGTGTGTCCAAATTTCTCAACAATTGCCAACATTACACTTTTACTAGGTGCAGCTCTATTAAATTGCTGTTGATAATTTTCAGATACTTGTTTCAAACTTGGGCCATTACCCCGTCCACTTCCGTATGAACGGAATTAATGCTCTAGTATAAACACCTTTTCTTCAGATGTCAGAACCATTTTTAGAAGGGTTTTAACACAAGGGTAATGTTATTGACAGTTAACGACAAACAAGCCAAACATGACAAACAGACATGCGCAAAGCTATTCCAGAGACAACCATATTGCGGTACTGTTTATTTTGGCGAATATTGTATATACAGTACATCCTACAAACTGAATATTAAGTAATACATTAACTGAAGGACTAAAGTATTGATTGTTGATTTCAGTTACTGCTCAAAATTCCAAATTATTTACAGGATTGCTGCAAAGGTGCTCTCATAATATCCTTTTGAATTCTCTAAGATTGGTTATTGCTTGGAGCATCGCGTTTTGATATTTTGTGCCCATGTATGTAGATCTTCTCTGTGTAATAGTTAGCCGTTAAAATGGTATACGTAGTTCCTCCTTTTGCTTTGTATTGTGCCCATGAATTGATGCGTGAGTAGTGCCTTTTTCTTTTTGTATTTGGCAAACCACGTGATATACATACATACATGCCATTCTCAGATTTCAAAATGGGTTTACATGATTGGGTTGGTGTTATATTGTAAATTATTTCAATATTTTCTTTTGTAGGATAAATATTCTATTGGCTGTGTAGGATGTTGTACCCCATAAACCAAACCCTGTTACATTGTTTTTAGTATTGTGGTTGATAGATCTCTTTAATTTTACGGAATAGGTCGCTAAGTTTGTTGCTTAATGTATCAACTTGAATTTGCCATGTGAATTTTTTATCTAATCGAGCACCTAACAATTTACCTGATATAATTTCTGTAGGATGCTTATCCTCTCGTTTCTAATTAAAGGCTTTTGTAATTGTCATCTTTTTGTGTAGATTTGTATCATTTGAATCTTTTTTTTTTTTATTTAGTTGTAGACCGGTTGGGTTACACCAGTTGACCATACATTCTAGTGCATGACTGCTCCTTGCTACCAATTCTTTTTCTATACTCGCGTTTACTAATATGCTTTCATCATGCGTATACATTGCAGTAATTGCGGTATCTATTTCTTTTGGAAGATCATTTATCATTATGCAGAAACATAGAGGACCCAGGAGTGACCCCTGTGGAACCCCTCTTACGGCTTCTTTTTCTTGCGATTCCAATTTCTTGTGTTACGTTTAGTTCCCATGTATGCCTATCACAATCTCTTTTATTGCTGTTTATTGAATATGTATTTTATAAGTCACATTTCTTATGCCTTAGGTTATGTATTCAAATCTTACTAGATACGGTGTCCAACTTGACACATATATATAACTGTTTTCTTTTTATTTGTCGAGTTTTATACCACAAATTTCGAATATATTTTTATTCACTTTATTACTACCCCATTATACATTTCATTAGCAAGGATTCATCTGCAACACTTTTTTTAAATTAAAAATTATATACATTTATTTACAGGTTTACACAATCTGGGTATGTATCAGTACATATGCGTACTCACACAGGCGAAAAACCTTATGTCTGTCAAGTATGTGGTCGGTCATTCGCCGGATCAAATACGCTACGTATTCATATGATGACACATACCGGTGAAAAACCTTATACATGTCAAATTTGCACTAAATCATTTAGTCGTCAAGAATCATTAACGATTCATATGCGCTCACATACAGGTGATAAACCACATTCATGCTCACACTGTGGTAAATCATTCGTAACAAGTGGACATCTGACGACGCACATGCGAACGCATAATGGTACGAGGCCGCATGAGTGCAATATGTGCGGAAAAAGGTTTGTTGAATAATAAATAATTGCATTTTGTTTTTCTTTTTGGTATTAAAACAAACGTAAAAGATGAAAGTTCCAGTAAGTTAACCCAGCACATTGTCGATAAACATTTTATAAACAGTTTCCATAAACATTCTATATGCACTAAATTATAGTATTAAGAGGAATCCCACTTCTTCTCGCAATTTAATCACAGCAAAACGAATACTCTCAGTTTGCCTAACTGTATGTTTTTGGAATCAATATCTGCGTCTAATGGAAATGATATCATCTACTTATTTGTATCCTATTTTTTCTTAATGTACAACTGTCACACATGTGTTTCGATCAATTACAACTTTGAACGTAATTATTGTATTCACTTCCCTATCATAACGGAAACTGATTTGTTAACCAAAATAAATTCATTGGCTGATAAATTTGATAGCGAACCTGATAGTACAACTGATTTGCTCCTTAAAAGATGTGCATGCATTCCTGATATATTCAAGTATATTTAAATGTCCACAATGGCAAAATTGAGGCTCCCTGTACATACGTTCCCCAAGTTTCATTTTGCCAGCTTTCGTAGGAACAGAGATATTTAGAGTAGTACACTTTTTTTCAAGGTCAAATTACTCCGACCTCATGACATGCGATTTTGAAACTAGCTTAATCGCTTAAGTATTAAAGGATCTTTCGACACAAGAAATTTAAAAAAAATTCTTGCGAAACTTTTCGCGAAAATGGACCCTAAAGTTGCAAAACAATAAACACCCTGTATATATGTTAAATCGTGGTTTTGGAAAAAAATGTAACAAACAAAATCGACAGGTCTTTATATAGCCTATACAATAAAGTTTATTCGAATGTCCTATCTTTTATCGTTCCTGAGATATTTCAAAAATTTTGTTAAGCTTCAAACGTGGCAACACCACTTCCTATCCAATTTGCCAACATGGGACTTTTTTTATTCGACGCATAATACAAGGTACTATATGTGTGCAAAATTTCAATCTCCTAGTTTGAATAAGAAATTTCTGAACAAAAAATGGCTCCTGTCCACCATATTGGTTTGTAAAAAAAAATTAAAGAAAAAACCGTTCTGCGGGCTCATAGTCTACCAAATTTCTTGCAGATCGGTCCCATAGGGAAAGAGAAATTCTTGAATATACAGACGTACATACGTACATATATACTAAGAGACACCGAAACAAAGGCCTTTCTCTTATTTTTGTGAGCAAGAAAAATTTTTTTTAGAAAAAACTTTTTGTATGACGCATTGGTTCAGTTCTCAAGTATCGTTATTCGTTCGTTACCGACAAAAGGAAGCGGCTGGATTTTTGTGATTAGATGCTGAAGGTTATGGAGACGAAACCTTCATTTCACATTTAAGTTTTATTGATGAAATGACTTTGCACTTGAAAAGTCGTTATCTAGCGAACAGAGCACGGGATTTCCTTAAGATGAACGTCTGCGCCGTGTCTCAAGCCCCCTTTTTCCTTGGAGTATATCGAAACCGGTTTCGATATACTCCAAAACTGACTCTTCATTTCACTACAAGCAGATTCGTTTGTAGTGCACTTAATTTTTCAACAAGATTGAAACCACCCCATTGGCATCTGAATGTCCCAATTTTTTTTTTTTTTAGATGAAAATTTTCTTCATTTCAATTGGCCAGAAGTGGCCCAAGATCATATCTTTTGTGCTTGTCCTGCTACAATTATTAGTTAATAAATCTGATTTGTTTCACATAGATTCTCCGGCCCGAACACTTTTAAATCTCATATGCGTACACACAATGAGGAAAAAACCTACGTTTGCAAGATATGTGCCGAAACGTTTAACGCTTCTGAATTACTTCAAGACCACATCGTTTCAGCTCATACGAGCCAGGAAATCGATCATCATATCGTAGTGGAAGAAGGCCTAGACGTAGCCGAACAAGAAATTCATGATACAGATCAACACGTTGTTCATGAACATTTAGGCGATGAACATCTGGAAAATTCAATAGAAGAACAGGCTCTAGATACGATTAAACTTAGAAAAATGGGGACTGTCGGATTTACAGAATTATTGTAAGTTTATTCACGTAGCCTTAGTTTTATAACAAATTACTTTTTGATTAATAAATCCATGAAAAGTTTTCCATTATTTAAATTTAAGATCAGAGTAAGTCTGAATTCATTTACTTTGAAATTGCTTTTAATATTACACTCTGTTGTCATTTCGTGGTGGTTGATGAGCATAGATCACTAGTTTCTTTCTGAAGTATTTTGAGCTTGTTGGATTATTGAAATGAAACTTGGGTGTGATGAAAAGCTATTTAATAAACAGTAAAAATATAATATGATATAAGCAAGAACAAAATATCAAGTAAGATAAACTTAATAATAGCAAAGACAAGGCCCTCGTTTATTGACGCGAAGTGAATTACATGAATGACAAATCAAGTAACTGACGCATATTTCAGCAGTACCAACTCATATCCAAAACTTTTAATATGGTTTAGAATACATTTCAACTTAGATTCTAAATTTCCCAGTTTCATGTCTAATTTATATCTAAAATTTTCAAATTTTACAGATCGCAACGGTTTTGTTAGTATATCGGTTAGTTGGCACTTATTCTACTTTTAATTCGTTATTTTCAACTTTTTCTTTTATAAAGTTATACTGCACATCAATATGCTTTGTGCGTTTATAAAACACAGGATTTTTGATTACCTTTATAGCACTTTGATTATCACAACATAACGTAATGTCAGTATAATCGCTCACG
>WYDF02099864.1:0-53833 GCA_009867245.2 Adranes taylori | reverse complement strand
GTTCTAAGAAATTCTGAGCATGTGAGCCGAATCAGAGGGGGACGTTGCTTTTGACTTGTTCGTGTATTATATTGTTGTCCATCTCCTAAGACCTAAATGAATTAAAGTGTTTGAAAACTCACTAAAGGTCCTTGTAAGTGCATCTTATAGTTATGCAGATTTTTTTCTAACAGCTCATGGAAAACAATGTATACTACAGTATCGTACATTACACATGGCTTAGGTTGGAACAGTGGCTTTAGTTTACAGTAAAGTAAAAACAGCTTTCAAATTACATCAAAACAAAAGTTGCCGGTTTTTTAAGCAACGTGCATTGCTTAATAATTAAAGGATCTGAAGAGATTAAAAAGGAAGTTAGAAAATTACAAAATTATTATATAACAATTTATTAATTAATTTAACGGTTAATGGAATTGATGAAGGTAACATCTTATCAACACAGAAGCGTACAGATATCGCATTTCGGATCACTTGCTATCCTTATAAGATTACCATTCGACAACATTAAACCTAAAAACATTTCATGAATGCAATGATTTATTTAGGTGTCATTTTTAGATCACATGTCAATTGCGGATGTAGAGTGAATTAATTTAGCTCCAATCTCCATTCAAAAGAACAATTTTATAATTAGATACAAATATTCGCGTATGGTATGTGTGGATTGTTTGGTACATAAGTTGAAGCTTTTGATTTTAGTTCTTTCACGTGATTTAGACGTATCATAAGAATTTCACGTTTGATGCTAGTTCAAAATATCACTAGTTTTAATATTTCTTAAAACAAATAAAATTACTTGTCTCATTGCTGTTAAAAATCCTTGTGGATTAAAGAATCCAGTCATCCAAAATACATTGGGTTTTCCATTTAATATCCAGTTTCTAAATTGTGCATCGCGTTCTAATAATTCGGTATACCAAAATCCTAACGTAGCAGATTCCCAAGATATCTATATTAACAAAATATCTTATATCGTACAATAATACAGCTCACACGATTTACTTGAAATGTTTAAATTTATTTGTAATTGGCCTATGTTTCGGAACTTATTTTGCGGCATCTTAAGGGCTGTGTATAGAATTAGAATAAACCGATTAGAGGGACTCTTCCAAGGACAAGGAACACAAATCATAGACATTGTTCGGCTTATGTTTCGGCACTTATTTACGCTATCTTAAGGACTGTGTATAGAATTAGAATAAACGGATTAGCGGGACCCTTCTAAGGAAGAGGCACTCAAATCATAGAGATTCTTCGGCCTATGTTTCGGCACTTATTTTGCGCCATGTTAAGGACTGTGTATAGAATTAGAATAAACGGATTAGAGGGGCTCTTCCAAGGACGAGGCACTCAAATCATAGACATTATAAACAAAGATGGTATACTAAACATGTCATCAAATCAAATTAATATTAACAAGGGGCAATGGAAGGCTAGAAATTGTCCACTGGACTTACCTGCTTTGAGTAAGAGCAAGGTGTGGAATATATGAGGACCAGAATCTAAATAAACAGTTTACAGGGGACATGAGAGGTGCATTCCAGATTGGTTCTCGAACGCATAAGTAAACTAAACTCTTGTGGAGCACAAAAGCATGATGGTTTAATAGGCACCCGCGCATTGGCGGAAATAAATACAGAAACCATCGGGAAAACACTTTGGGCATGAAACACACAATGTGTTTCATAGCAGGTCCCTCGGGGAAAAACAACAACGAGCTACTGAACTTTGGTAGGGATAGAATTAGAACAGTAAGTCTCATTACGGCATACAACTGTCTGAGAAAGCACCTCATTACGATGGAACTATTAATTGAAGCCATGTGCAGGGAATGTGGGAAGGATGAAAAAAAACGCGCATTACGTAGTGCCAATGCAAAGCCAATAGAGCTCTTATGCGCAATCGATTTTGAACAAGTAAAATGCCCTCAGGAGTTTAGTTGTCCCATTGAATTCCAATTAAGAGGATAGTGGACTTCTTTGAGGACAGAAGACTTCTTGGCGAATAATTCAGACAAGGGGACACAATAAATCTTATGGTCGCAGTGTTGGTAAGCCTTTTCCACCAAATTATGAAATAATAATGATAAGGGATAGATAGTTTTAAGTAATTTTGTATTATTTTGTTATTAAACAGTTCACAAAAATAGAAACATAACATGTAATTATACAAATTAAATGAAGAAAAAAACCAAATAAGGAAAGTTATACAATGACGAATACAGTCATGGGATAAGAAACGAACATTCAATATTAGAAATGTCCTTAATACAAAAAATATATAATAAACAAAAGGGTAGAAATAATCAACGAAAGGTAGCTCACTGGCAGAAATAATTTAAGATATTTACACCTGAATCCGATTATATTTTTTATAATGTTCCTATGTTGATATAACTACCTTTAACCAATTTTCCGGAATTCTAGCATCATACATTGCATCTAAGGAATATCTTAAACCATGACTCATAACAATTGTACCATCAATAGCTAATTTTAAGTCACTTAATGTTGATCTTACCTACAATATTAGAAGGAAACCTTTAATTAATGTTAAACGAAAAATATATGAAATATATCTTGTTTAAACTAATTTCGGATTAAATGAAATATGAAAGATCATGACAGTTGATTTTGAATATATGAATATAATAAATTTTCGGTACTCAATTTTGCTAAAAGTAAGTGAAAAAATAGAAATTAATAGGGACTATTTAAAAAAAAGTAAATATTGCAGATTTATATATATATATATATATATATATATATATATTTATATATAATGTATGATGATAGAGCCATTAAGTAGTAATGCACTCAGTCGGTGATCACCCTGAAATTTTGATAAAGAGCCCCAGACGCGTCTTGATATTTTTGGTGATTGCCCGCAGTTCTTTTGGGCGTCAATTTGTCCCATTCTCGGTGCAATGATTGCTTCAGAGCCTCCAAACTTTTGTGGCGCTTACCACAGGCTCTGACTTCCAAAAGCGCCCAAACGCTGTAGTCCATTCTGTAGATGAGTTGAAATCTTGAAAATGAGTCTTCACTACTCTTGCGGGGTTTTAGCTTTGCGAGTCGGCGCTGAGTTTTGCTGGAACGTCCATTCCTTAGCACCAAAATGCTGTTAAGCCGTAGCGCATGTACGACCTCGAGGATTTCGCGCCAGTACACATACACGTTGACCCGCTGATTCATAAAATAAAGGAATGCTTTGCTGCTGGTGCAAATTCCGCTCCTAAGTATGACCGAATGCGGATTTTGGGTGTGCTCAATGATGTCGAGACTTCTTAAGTATTAGCGGGCCAGATTTTATCATTTTCGCGATTATTCACTTTCTCCACGGTAAATAGTTTCGTGTCGATGAAGAGCATTCGCTACCACTTATGACTTGCGACCCGACGCTGGTGTTGGTGGCATCATTGAAATCCCAAACGCTTGTTTGCGTATGTTCTTTCACGAAGAGCTGGACTTTTTAAGCTTGTAATCGGTGCACCTTCCTGAGGGCTTGAAGCTGACTTTCCTCCAGCCATTTATCTCACTGATTCTCAATTGGTACCGGTCTCACGAGCGCTTTTCCTCGCAGCGACCCTCGAATCTCGCTAAATTGTTTTTTAATTATCTGCCGGTTCCCGGAAGTCTTCATAGTACGTTTCCTTCCTTTTCCCGCATGGTCGCCATCATTCTCGAGCTCTCTGATCTGATAAATTGCATGCAGATAATTTGTCGAGACACATTGAGTAGATGAATAATTTTACTTGACGTTTTTCTTGACGAAACAGTTCCAAAATAGCAGCACGTTCGTTTTACATTCTCAAAACATAGCAGTTAAGTAATACTAAACTGGTAGAAGGTTTTCCAGGACAAAATAGTGCGGAGAATACAACAAAATAAACTGTATTCGTTTACGATACAATACGTCTATGACAAAATACACTAAAATTTGTCAAAGTTATTTTTTGTCACCCCGTGGATTATTGTTTTAGTTTAATCTACAATTTGTCCTACAAGTACATTGAAATTATCAATTAAACACATTTGATTTATTTTCTCATCAATATTCGTTTGGTAGCTATGAGAACAATCATCATTAAAAGCAAAATTTGATTCAAACACATCGCATTACCTTGATAGACCACTGCAGGACCGGTCTTCAGTTACTTCTTTGTTTTTTTCGGTCGTCTCATGCTGTCAAAATGCTTTCTTCGAGGTGACAAGTTGAATTTTAGGAATAGGTCTATTAGAGGTAATTTGTGGACCAATAATAATCGAATGGTTCAAACGTTCCAAATAATAATCGCCACAACACGGTGCAAATCCACGAATGAATGTTGCATTCACAAATTTGCTAGCTTGCGATGGATGTACATAGAACAATTCTTTATTGACAGACTGGCCAGCTATAAGGAACACATGATGAACTACAAAACTATAATTGACATAAACCGTGTTTTGAATGTTTTGATTTTTGGCTAGCTTTGGCCCGGCTTATTTAGATTCAGCTTTGATGATCTAGTCGTATAATATGTATTGTTTTGATCTGGACCTCGTTAACCGAGGCCTTATCGTCAATTATGCCTTGGATAAACATGAGTGTTGGCTTTGTTAAGTATTTCCTAAACAACTTCAATCCTGCGTTTTTTTTTGCCTAAAAATCTCCAAGTCTTATTGAACAATTCCAACAACATGCGTTTAATTTATGCATCAAAGTGTTTCTGTTCCAACACCTCAACCTGTATGCAATGTAGCAATGCTTTTACCTTATCTTCTTCACTCTAAGGGCTTTACAGCTCATGAAGATTTGGTACATAAGTTGAAGATTTTTATTTGGTTTGCTACACGCAAGACTTTCTCAACTCTTCGTAGAATTTCTCTTATGTCTGCTTCTAATGATTTTGGAAACTTATAAATCAACATTAGCTTGTTACAAGATGAAACAATGATAAAATAAATTTACTACTATAATTACTAAATTGTACAATCATACCGTTTTAATAACTTTTTGTATCCTATCAATTTCCTGTCGAAGGAAGATGTTCATTGGCAATAGAGCTCCCATACGATTTAATGCATCTTTAACCTCAAACGAATTGTATTGTTTCGGTAACTTTTCTAACATGTCTTCTGCTAGACTATAGACAACACTTTCTCTTGTCTCGCCTGCACCACTTCCACCTTCTTTTGGTTGAACGCTTAATATTGTATCAAGAATACCTAGAAACGAGAAAGAAGTAAATGAAAAGAAAGAAACGAGAAATGAATAGATATTATTACGCATAAAACTCTTAGAAAACATAAAGCTACAATTATTTTTTTGCTACTGTTAATGTCATTAGTAGGTTAATGCCAATAACTATATAATAACATGTTATTAGAAGAATTTTGAATAACTATAAAACAATTGATTTTGTTTTAAAAATGTATTTGCACATATCTATGCATCCTCAAGTAAAAATATGAACGAACGTTTATACTGCCAGTAAACATTTATTGTATCAAATGGAAGCAATAAGAACGTAAATACTTAAAAAGTCAATTTGTGCATGATTTCCACAACTGTCACTAATGAACTTTGCAGTCTGCCGTGACATTTGTACAAATTGAACATCGTATTTCGTTCGTCTGTAGCATTTACGTCCCGATACTTTATTTGGAGGACTTGTAGGTGACCTGACAAGGTAACACTCGGTAGTTATCCATGTAAATAAGAAGGGGGTACCTTGTTTCAGTGTTTATATTATAAGATGACAACGCTCAGTCGCCAGGCGAGCTCACAAGACCGCATAATTCATAAAAGATTAAAGAACATCCTGAAATAACTAAAGAACAATGCGATTTCGTTCCGGGAAAAAGCAGAGCAAATTCTTAACGAGAGAAAATTCTTAACGTCTGTCAAATTGGGAAGAAGGCCAGGGGGTTCATCATTCAGACCGTTCAATGCTTCGTAGAACACTAAGGTCTTCAACTGTGACGTGGCTCATCTTGGCGTATACTTAGGCAAAGAGGAATTCCAGAGCACCTGGTGAATATGATGCGAAACGTGTGAAAATAAGATAACGGCAATTAGAGTCAACCAAGTTATATCTGGGTATTTCACAGTACAGGTGGACACCAGACAAGATTGCATACTCTGCCTGATTCTTTTAACGGAGAACATATAATGCGAAAGATTTCGATGACAGTAACCTATGGTGATCTCCAGTGGTAGCAAAATCGATAGACTCATAATCGATAGACAACAAACAAATAAACCAATTGACGTGAAAGAAGTAGCCGGTTTCAACGTGGTTTCAAAGTATGTGAACTGAGATCGCTGATCACGAACGCCGGACGATGTTTTGAAGAGATTAAGAGGAGAACAGCCATTCTTAGACACCCAATACCATACTTACTAGAATATGAAAAGACCGAATAATCAAAGTCACCAAAGTTCAATCGGTTAATGGAACTTATGCTGCTTACACGTGGATGTTAAGACTATCACATTGGTTAATGATAGAGACTTTCGAGATGTCGGTAAATTGGGGAAACTTCTGATGGTAAGTTGGACTGAATAACGTACCAATGGCTAAGTCCGAGAAGAGGTTAGCATCAAGATAAAACTTTTGAAACGTATCAACTGAGCTTATCTCACCTATTTCATCAAAAGAATAGACACAATGGAGAATTTGATGGTGGGAGTCGCAGTAAACAGCAAAAGAGAAAGAGACAGGTAGCCGTCACAATGGGTGGACTAACTGAAGCACCTATTGGGAAACTTTACCTGAAGAAGCCCATATGCTTATGGAGTAGTAGGTTTGGAGACAGCAGATCACATGAACCGTCCGTGCGCACATAAAGCGCCAGCACGTTCTGCCAAAGGTAATGGATTAAGATGGATGGAGCTTTTTGGACCAAATTTCTTTTTGGAGGTTCAAATACTTTCTTCAAGTATTAACAAACAAATATCAAACACTGAGTACCAACAGAATTTAAAAATATTGGTAATTTAAATTTACAACTATATAAACTCAGAAAGAAAATATTCTATTAAGATATTTGCATTCATAGAAACTGTACCTTTAGCTGTGTTTATCTGATGAGTAATGTCAGCGTTTGCGTGCAAACCAAATACTTCTGGTGTGTCTGTTGCCGGTAGACTGTTGATGTAATCTGTGTAACCTTGAAGATTTCTTGTTTGCGGTACTTTATAACCTTTATAAAATTCAAAACCTTGTCTCAGCAAAACATCACAGAACCATACCTAGAAAAATCTAAAATTATAATAGGCCTTCATAGATATAAATGGATTACTTGAAGCAAAAGATCGCCTTTAAGTGCTTGATCATATTTTCAGTTAGAATAACAGTTTGGAAGAATAGTCTACATTCTATATTACTAGTGCGCGAAACCTCGTGAAATTTCATGCAAAATTGGACGGACATCAAAATTAGACGTTTAATTGAGCTAGCGCTTTTAGATCTCAAATGATCGATAAATAATTTGTGCATAGGAGATAGAGGAATAATTTTTTGATTATAGGAAAGTGGGTAAATATTGTTTCAAAATTTTGACCTCCATAAAATCTATAAAATATGCCCACAGTAAGAAGCACAGAGAAATGAGACCATCAAAACCTCAGCAGAAAGAACATTCGTTATTTAGAAAAAAATATAAATTTTCTGTATTAATAAAAAAATGTAAATTTTCTTAAATTTTATACCATTGCATAAAATTGCTAATTGAAGTATTATTTTAGGGAGCATATGTACACATTTTTATATGCTACTCTTCAACAAATATTTATTGAATTATGAAATTATATGTTATACAAGAAATTTTTGGCTTTCTTTTATACGTAAATGCAGCTTTGTTCTGATCTTTTTTAAAAAAATTCGAAGACTTGATCGCCAACCCATATTTCATATGCTGGAAGTGATTCGTTTTTTTATATGTTGCATAATAGAAAAGTTGATCTATTTACTTTTGACTCTCATCTTTAACTCGTCTATTAAATTCAGTTAGCACAATATTGTTTAGAGTAACTAGTCTACCTTATGAATCGCCTACCCTTGAATCCCTTGGTTTTCATATTTGCCTACGACACGGACAACTGCGCTGCCGTCAAAACCCTCCGATATTATTAAAAGTTCGTGCACAAAACATTATCCTCATCTTTCGAGTTTGCGTGGTCCTGCTTTACAATCAAAACTATCCACTCCATATGAAGCATGGGGTCTTCTTATAACCCCTGATATGTTAGACAAAATTTTAGAATACAAAGTAAAAAGAATTATTTTGCATCTCTTACATGTGTAAATGTGGTGAGCAATCGCTTATCAAAATCATCCGTTACTCTGCCTCCATATTGAACTTCACCTAACATGTAGCAGACAGTAGGCCATGAGACACCCTTTTTTGGATCCATGTCATCCAAATGATTTTGTATAAATTGAACACTAGCTGCGAAATCGGCTTGGTTGAATTCGTATGGTATATTCCAACCTAGAAAGATTCAATTGAAACTGGGATCGGTGTCTAATCCTCTTTATAAATCTTCTTAATTATATCTCAATGAAAATAATGCTTCCCTATTTTTTAAATTTTATTTGTACTACAGGTTTCGCCTTAGAAATTAGTTGCCTTTAGGTAATTACTTGAAGACAGTCTCAAGTGGTCAAAACCAGTCGTAGGAATAAAATTTTAATAAAGAAAGAATTACTATTTTTATTAAAATTTAATTAAATAAAACCTTGTTAGCAATCAAGTCAACAACATCTTTATTAATATTTAAAGTCAATGAGAAAGTCTGGTTTTTTTGTTTTTTTTTTATTTTAATTGAGAATTGTTTTTTCTTCGTCTGTTTGTGTTATTTCTTAAAAATCTATTTTTATTAGGTAACAGTTTAGGGAAAGTTTTCTTGACACATGGAACTTGTAGAATAAAGCAGCAACTGAGGCGTCGTTCTGAGTTTCAAATATTATTGCACAGAATAAGAAACCATACGAAGACGGTGAAATAATCAAAACGGCATTTTTAGAAGCTGCAGATGCATTATTTGATATACAGCTTTCTGCAAATACGGTAATGAGAAGGATTGAGGATATGAGTTCTGACGTTACTTCACAACTTAAACTGACTTTGATCGCTGCAGTTATTTCTCCCTGCAATTTGACGAATCGACTGATATAGTTTATACAGCTCAGTTGGCATTTTTTGCAAGAATGGTTTTTGATCATTTCGAAATAAGAGAGGAGCTGATAAAGATTATACCGTTAACAGGACGCACTACAGGACGGGACACATTTTTAGCAGTTAAAGATCTTATTAACTCTGAAAATATTCCTATAAATAAGTTGGTGGGCTTAGCAACTGATGGAGCTCCAGCGATGGTAGGCAGAGAGAAGGGATTCAGAGACGTTTGTTCAGTGTCCTGACTGATGAACTAGCTTGCCAATCTGGTGATCTACTGCTTCATATGGAAGTTCGTTGGCTGAGTAGAGGCACAGTTTTACAACGTTTTCACGAGCTGTTTCCTGCCTTAGTAGAATGTTTGAATGAACAAGGCGAATCCTTCGTGAAGTAGGAGATCTGGTTTGGCTGCAGGTTTTTGCTTTCCTCGCAGATATCACCGACAAGTTAAATACCCTAAAGTTGCAGCTTTAAGGTAAGGGTAAAGATATGTGCGGAATAATTTCAGATGTTGCTTCTTCTCAGAAAACTGTGGGGAAAAATATTATCCAAGGTGAATACAAACACATTGCTTGTTTGAAACAAACCCTTGACAAGCAAAGGTCTTCAACGCCTCCTTACAACAGCAATACGTTGAAATTATTTCAGATTTGAAAAGTGAATTCAAGAAACGCTTCCAAGATTTCAAAAGGATTTCAATTGTTGCACAGTTTGTCAAATCGCCTTTTATCGAGATTGATGCTGAAGAGTTCTCTACTTGTCTCATGGAGCATTTTGATTTTCAAGAAGAGAATGCTGCAGTGGAGTTAGAACTGATTGATTCTCAAAATGATTAATAATCTGAAATATTTGGCCTCTTGTAGCTAAAGAAAAATACCCAATTTTGGTCCGGATTGATCTCTAAGTGAAAGCAATGTGCAGCTCGACATATATGTGTGAGGTGACTTTTTCCAGTATAAAATTAATTAAACATAAGTACAAAAGCAGGCTCACTGATGAACACTTGGACAACTGTATTCGAATGGCAGACACTACCTACTCTCCTAACATTAAAAAACCTGTTGATGACAAAAAAGAGTTCCACCCTTCTCATTAAAGTTAATAAATCTGTTAAAGTTAAAAAAATCAGTCATTATATTTGCTATTTACTGCTAACTACACTTCAGTTTCTTTCTAATGAACAATACAATTTCAATTTCTTTTTGTTATATACACTAGAAATATAAGTTTATAGGCAATAATTTTTTTTTAAAATTAGTCGTTCTTTTGGTTGGTAGCTCACAGTAGGATTTAAAAACGGTACGATAGCTCAGAAGCTTCATAAGTTTGGCGCCAACTCCTCTGCAACACTCCTCTAATGTCCTTTTAGTTGACAAGAAACCATTCTGAATGAAAACCAACTCTGTGTGCTTGTAAACTGATAACCACAACATCTAAATAAAAGTCGTTCGCCAATACAAACTAGATCTTTCTTCGGGTGGTCTCCATACTCGCTTACCTCTATCTGACCCATTGAGATAAAAACGCGATTTCTGTAAGTAATATCTTACTCCAGTTCTCATTATTTCATGCCGCGGTGTTACGGGCAAAAGTCAATTTTGGAACTCGATGCCGACGTTGCAATTGTGGACCTGTAGCAATCATCTTAACAAGACAATCCAACAACACCACAGTACCTTCTCTTAAGGGTCCGTTCAATAGAATTTACATCTCTAACTTCTTGGAGCTGATTTCGTTGTAAAACCGCAAGAGCTATTCTTTTCGCAGAAGCTGTTCAGAAGCTCTTATTAACAAAGGGACATCCAAAAACTGGGCATTTCATTGGATGGTCACTTTTTTTCGCGCGGATGCTGGTCTCATGGTAATTAGGGCAATCTCTTCATAACATTGGAAACATTTTTTGCACAGCACAAAGGCTCTTAGGTACAATTCTTGCAGTTTCACGTTGTCGTTGTCGACGATCATCTTTCTGATTACAATTTTTGTCACAACAATACAGTCTAAAGGCATTCTTAACAGCGCAAGAAATACTATGGACACTACACCGTGCGACTTTTAAATTCTACTGCATAAACTGACTCCAAGATATAAAGTTTTAATTACAGTTAATGCACGCTATTTCACGGAAGACGTAATTACGTCACAAATCATATTAAAATATAACAAATAATAGAATGTGACAAATCATACAATGTCCAAATATAAACTTAAAACAGCAAATTCTATAAAGATAGCCTAGCTAGGGTGAAGTAGGGCAAATATTATGCAAAAAATTAAACTTTTGGGTGTATCTCTTAACCTATTCATGGTATAAAAAAGAATAAATAGGGTCTGTTACAGTTTTACAAGGAAGCGAAGAATCGTTTTTTTCTTTAATATTTTTTTATACCTGAAAAAAAAATTAAAACTGGTGAATCATATTTGCCCTCCTGAAAAGGCAAATATAATACGTGGTGAGGGCAAATGTGATACACTGGTGCCCTTCAATTACTTGTCAACATATGAGCCTATTGAGGCCAATGTTGATATACACATATTTCAATGTAACTTGTGTAAAAATTTCATTGCATTTTGACAAAAACTGCCAGAATTATAAATTATAAGTATCACATTGAAAAAATTTAAAAAAAATAATGAAAAATAAAGTGTTGATATTTTAATATTGATACAGAATTAAGATCTATTTGCAATTTAGAAAATTTGTTTAACTATATATACATATTTCTACCAAGTTTTATCTTTGAATGACAATGTTTGCCTGAGTTATACAACATTTTGTTACGCTCTACATAAAAATGTATTTCCTGAAAGGTTAACTGGATTATGAAATAAGGCCTACAGATTGTTTTTAAAGGAGTTTTAGGTATTGACAACAAACATTTTCCTTGAATAGTCTTATAAAAACAAAATTGGATTGCTTCATTGGCGGTAGTTTTTAATTTCAAAGATATTATTATTCTTTTCGAATTCAAACCGAAGTTTTCCTCTGTTCCAACCACTTTAGGCATGGACAATTTGCCTCAAACATAAGTTTTGGAAATGGTACTAATATCATCAATGCCTTTAAAAGTTTCTTTGTCCCCATCTGAGAGTAGGACATTAACTCTGAGAGCCCATCTTCAAAAACACTGCATACAGTTACAGCGTATCTGTAAGTAACGGTACACCGTTTTCCGCCTTTAAACTTGGTCAGAAGATAATCGCCTTATTTAATATCTCAGAATCTTCTGGAAATTCACATTCTTCGGCCTCCAATAAATTTACATCTTTTAAACTATATTTATCGCCAATGTCTTTTAATTTTAAAGCGAGAACTACTTCTTCATCTTCAACTTCCTCGTCTTTTTTTGCTTCTTCTTAGTTACCATTTTCTTTTTTACATTTGAAAGACTATCTTCGGGATTTCCCAAGTCAGTTGTTGGCCTAGCATTTATTCTTTTAGGTTCGTTCTTTTTTTTTCTGTTTCTTTTCTAATATTTCTAGTTCTTTCTCCTGTACCTCTTTAGCATATTCTTCAGTTGTAATAACTTTAACTCTTGCGTCAAGTTTTCTTCTTACTTTGTTTGGACGATCAGTTTTACTGATTTTGGCCAGCAGCAGTTGCTCAAAAGAACATGGGTTCAAATTGGTAAACTTAATGTCTTTGTCCAGTGGGGTAATTTAGCGAAGTGTTAATTCCGGAAGTAAGGTCCCTGTCTTGAGTTAGGCTAATTTGTGAGATTAGCTGCCTCTTACTGGATTCTCCTGAAATTGCAGGGACTGCAGTAAGTTCGATTGAAGGATTAAGAGTAGGCAATGCTGAATTGTCATGTGAGATTGAAGGACGTTGAATGGGCTACGATAGGTTTTCAGTGTCACAGATTCATCTTCCTGTTGCACTACAGATGGAGGCTAGAGTCTTACACCTTCATTGCATCTTTGAAGCTCTTCTAGAATCAATCTTTCTTTCGGATATTCTAATCGGTTTGAGGGAAATTTTCCAGTTTTCCGAAATCCAGAAATTATGTTTCTAGGTCTTCAAACCAAACTGAGCAAAGCAGATCAGCGAAATCCGACTTAGTCAACTTTCGTTGATTTAGCCGATATCAGTCTGTAAGCGCTTTGTTCTAAAAAAAAGAGGTGCTGCCTTTGAAAATAAAAAGAGCTATGCCCTCTGCAGATACAGAAGCAATAACGGTAATATTTTCACGGCCCGTTCCCTCTTCTTGCTTGTATGCCTTCTGACCTACACCACAGACAAGTTTTACCCTAGCGACAACGACACAAAAGCTAGATTCGTCCAAGTTGTAAACTTGGTCTGGTTTACCCTCTATGTTAAGAGATTTCAATTGGTCTTCAACAATGTCATAAAATTCTTTAGGCTAAGTTTGTTTCGATCACAAAAATGAGTAAACCAGTATTTTCCTGGCATGTTGTCATTGAATGGAACAATCAAATTGTTCTGTTAATAAATAAACCTTTATTGGAATATGAATTCGCTTATATTAATTTAATCAAACTAATAACACAACAAAATAAAATAATAACAACAAAAATAAACATTCCTCCAGAAAGAATGGAAGACCTTTATCCTTACCCCATAATACCCTCCGCCTGCAACTCCAATCTGACTACTCACTTCTCCTCCTACCTTATCCCTTAAACCCCTCCGTTTCCCTCCTCAGCTGCACCCTTTCCATTCTCCCACTCCATCTCTTTTCATCTCCCATTCTTTCAATTATCCTTTCCCTAATTCTCTCCCCCTCTCACTTAATTAATTCAAATTATACACCACACTTCTCTTGATCTCCATCCGATCCATCGACACTTCTCTTGTTTCATACTATCTACTTTCTTCCATTTATTTCAGCCAAAATCCTTTTCATGATATCAATTCCTTTCCACTCTTTCCCAAACAGATTCTCCAGTTTTCTCCGAATATTTCCTCAGTCTCACTCCATTCAATCCCCTCGCACTTCTTCTTCCAGTGGTTCGATATCTCTTCCTTTCTTTCACATATTCTACACATACTTTTTGTTCTTTTAACCAGTACCTCCTCCCTCACTCCCACACCTAAATCTAGCTATTATTCTGTTTTCGATGGGGTGGCCATCACGTCGACGAATATTTATTTTATTAATTTATTATCTGTTACCCTTACCTTGTAAAACGAGCGTTTAAATCCCCTGTTTGGAAATTATTTTCGATCCAGCTTTTTTTATTGTAATTCTAGCACATTTATCAGTTACTTATTAAACTGCTTACTTTCTATTGTTTATATAAATTTGTCAAGGCGCTCCTGCATTACTTCTCTTATCGTAGCTGTATAACGTAGCTGTATTACGTGCACGAATTTATTAAATTTTTATTCATACCCTTTTTGCTATTTTATCTTCTAATCACTTATTAATGGCTATTAGATTTAGTAATTCTTACAAATTATTATCTACATTAAATTGAGATCATTAATTTATTCTGAGTTCAACGATACTACATCACCAGAAACTATATTACCACATGCTTGTCCGACGAGAACGCGTGCGCGAAAGCCCAAAGATAAAAGTTTTCGAAGTACCTCACAAAAGTTTTTGAACTGAACATTGTAAGAGTTTAGGAACTATATATTTTTTCTTTTATGTATGCATAATATTATAATTAGGGCTTATTTGAACTTAAGAAATTGCTACTTAAATATGTTTTTTATGGTTAATTTGGTCAACTTTCCCAAACTTTTTTTTCAAAGTGTAACATAAATGCCTTCGTTTTCCAGCGTATCATATTTACCCTACTTGACCCTATATGATGATCTCATTTTTATACCTCGCCAGTGTAAGTAATAATAATATAATCTAAAAAAACAAACAAACCCAATGGTCCAAATTTTCGCCTTTCTTGTACCACCGTATGCAGAAAAGCCACAGCATAAAGAAGTGGGGGCCATTGTGATTGTGCAGAATAATCTAAATAATCCTGCGTCACGTTCTGATAAGTTCGTTTCAAGCTAGCTCTAATCCCTTGAGGCGGTTCATTCGTAAATTTGATTGACATTTGGAGCAAACCAATCGGAAATTGTTCATGTACTTCTGTTGTTAACCATATTCGAAAACCGTCATCAATTTTTTCGGTATCAACGACCATCGTCATTACTTCATTTGCAAAGGGCAAAGACAAATGTATGTTCTGCAATAAAACCCAACTTCCTTGTGCCATCGCTGTTTCAATCATCTCTTTTGCGACAATTTCTTGGCCTTGGCCCATTGATACGGCTTTTAAAGCTAGAAAATCTTAAAATTGTAAACTATAATTGGTTTATTGTTCTTTAAACTCACGAATTTCTTTAACTTTGGCCAATACTTGAATTTGTGGAGATGGATCTGATCCGATTGATAAAATACATATTAATGGAGTTCTTGAATCTGACTCTTGCCAAGTTGCTTCTAAATCTAAGATGCATGCTTCTCCATATTCTTTTCCAAGAGAATCTATATGGAAATATATTTAAAAACTAGATTGGTGCGAAAAAATAAAAAAAATCATACCTATTATATATTTTCTTGCTTGTGATAAAGTTCGATCTTGACTCCATGATCTTATCAATAATAATTTTCGGAATACATCTAAAGATTTCTGATATCCACATGGAATGTCCTCTTCTTCTGGTTTTTCTTTTTCATACCAAACTTTCCATTCTTTTTCATTGTGTTCGATCTGCATAAAGATATCTTTAATAAAGTTTAATTAATTTATTTTCAATTTTTACTTTTGTTAGAATTTCCGAAAACGTAGCTAGTTTATTGATTTCGACTAAATTCAACCAAGTTATATCCAAAATCCATTTAAATGGTTTCGGCACTACCGCATTCAAGTCCAATGAAGCGCCACCTTTGATGAACGTGAAGAATTCTTCATGACTAATTTTTCCATTTTGCAAATCGATTTTCATAGCCATCATCAGCGTGAATAGGGCTTTATGTCGTTCATATAAACTTCGTTGCGTGAATTTCCAAACTTCGTACGTCAAATAATTAAGTATAATATCGATGCGTTCTTGAGTTTCAGTGCTTTTCGTTGATTTTGTTATTGAATTATCAAAAATGATCAAAAATTGTTTCAGCGATGTTTGATACATTACATTTACATTGCTCATCTCAACGATTAAGAAATATAGAATCGAACCTCTTGCAGCAACAGATCTAAATTCTTCTCGGGCGATATTGATTTTTCTTTCGGTATGAACGGAAACGGATAGTTTCTGTGTTACTTCCTCAGCAGTGATTTTAGTTACTTGCAACACATTTATAAGTTCTTCATCGTCAACGAGAGAACCTTGGGTTGAATTTAATCTGAATAACAGATTTGTCTCCAGATCTTTCATACGTTTCTGATTCTGCATGACTGATTCGAAAAGTTGGACACGTTCTGCTTCCAAATCAGCTTTTTCCATTAGAATTACTCTGCCTAATAATTGATCTTCAAGACCTAAAAATTATGAAAATCAGTGAAATTTGTACCACTCAAATAATTTTTTACATGGATTTTTTTAGCAGAGTACACATTTGGACAATGCCATGTATGGTAACTGAGGATTTGCGAGATATGGAAAATGTAAAATCAGTAAACTTAGTCGGAAACCAATTTTGTAGATAACAGTGCAATACATTATAATCAACAACATGGCATAGTTTGAATTTTGTTTAATTCAATGGAATAGTTTGTCAAAAACATATAACGGTAGCAAGAATATCACATCCGATGCAGAAAACAAAGTTTTGCGACAAATTATTAAGTCATTAATGTTGCAGAACTAAGACAGCAATGGGTAACTGGAATTACGAAGGATGTTTCCGTATTTATCTAGTTTTATACTGCAAAAGCAGAACCATTGTTGACATTAGCAAACGACTAAATTGGGTACCCGAACAATAAACTGCATTGTTTATTTAGTGACGAATTCAAATTCGATGTTTGTGTTCATCCTGACTGCTTAATGAGCATCATGAAATTTTCCGAGAGATTGATAATGGTTATGGGGTTGCATCAGTACAAAGATAGTGGAAAGTACCAAAATATACTGAACAATCAGTTACAGTTACTTTAGTAGAGTTATGCGTACTGAATCGGAAGCAATTCATCTTTACTGCTTGAAGAAGATCAGGAAATTTTCCGAGGGAGTAATAATATGGGGTCTCATGAAAAAGCGCTTCCGGCGCTTCTGCAAAAGCGCTTCCGGACAATCCTTATTTTATAGAAGCAACCGTTAATGCTGGTAATTTCCAAGATATACTAAAAATCTATTTCAGTTGTGTTCTATTTGAGCCGGATGGGGTCAGTGCAACTTAAGAATACTGTAACTCATGTTATTAGGCTTTCATTACAGAGGCGTTTAGATGTTTTATTTAAAACCACCCGAGTTTGAGAATACCACCCAGATTGAGAATACCATTCTTTTTGTGTTGATTTCTTCTTGATCAATCTTGATCTTCTTTTAATTTCTCTATTTTTCCTTTTTTCGCAAAGGACTAAAGAGTATCTGAATGCTAATTTTCATGTTTCTAGGGCTGCTAGAAGTACATTCGTTCAGAAGTATTTAAACATTTCATAGTGGACCATCCCAACTAGACTAAAACATTTTAGGGCCACCGTTATAATTATAGAACCAAAAAATCGTAGACTTTTTTTAGAGCAATTTAAAAAGAAAATGAGTTAAAATGTTATAGACGTACGAATTTCATTAACGTCGAGCTAGTATCCCCAAAAGGAAAATCAACCATGCGAAAAAGTCATAAAATAGGGCAGAGTAGTAGAATTGTGAGCACCTAAATAATATTCGTTTTTTTAGCTATAATTGTAGTTCTACGACAATAAATTTTATATAAATTTAAACGGGATATGATGTAACTTCTTCGTAAAAAAGAAAGCATACTAACAAGTAAATCACTAAACAATAATTACAAAGTGTAAGTTCACTAATGAGTAATTATGCGTAATAAATGGGAAATTATAGGCCTAATTATTGAAATTTCGTTTAAAATTTGAGGATAAAAAGAAACTTATTATTATTTTCTATAAACTGAAGTTTCAAAATTAGAGAATATACATTACAAATTATTCTTACCTAAAGTTGTAACAGTGAAATCAATGATTGAGGTTTTTGCGCTAATTTCAGGCGAATAAGGCGGATTCGGTAATTTTGTCGTGATATATAACATAAAATTTTTCATAACATCACATTCTTTATCACCGACTATAACCTTTTCTATTGATCCTGACTTAATGAAATTCTTTTCTAAGACATTGTCCAAAACTGGATCTAATTCAACATCAATATCTTCTACTAGTAGTGGTTTACCTAGAATAGTTTACAAGATAACAAGTTACTTGAATTGTTGATTGGAAACAAGATTCGGTCCAGTATTAATTCAGGTAAGAAATTTTTACAGTGGGATTTTACCAAATTTAAAAACCCATAAAAACTTTGATTATGGATTAAATAAGTTTGATCACTTAGTGAATTAGATCACTTTTGAAAACTGCATATTGAGTATTTGAAACACTTAATTAGCTTAAATAACCAGGTCAAGGCAGATGGATCAATTTCTGGCATAGGTGGTAGCCTACATCAGTATCCTCTGCTTCCAGTAGCATCATTGTCATCAGTTAATGAAAACCAACGTCTATACGTACTTCACCTTTGGCTTGTTTAAACTAATTTGAAAATTGTTTATATAATGTACACAACGCATTATTACAGAGATCTATGAACGTAGAAGGCACTGGAAAAATTAACATCTTAAGTGAGGTGATCTATTATGAGGCACTTACCCAATCCACAAACGAGATGATAAATGAACTTTAACAATCACAGCCTTTTGCGTTAACCCTTCTAAATAACTTAGATATAGAATAAATTAAGTATGATAAACATCTCATTAATATTCGCTTTAGGTTTGAATATCCAACTCTTAAATAGCTACGCTACGCTAAGTAATTGATTTATGTTAGAATCCATATTGCGAATGACATATATATATATATATATATATAAATACAACCATGATTGCATGAACTTCTCTCTACTTAATGACATTAGCTAGAATGCAGCTTGAATCTATTTATTAAGATTTATTGTAGGAACCAACAATCGATAAATGTTCAAATGAATTAATAGAGCATAACAAAATGTTACTTTTACCTAAAGATAAACATTCTTCGAGATGAGTTCTAAAATATTTATGATTCAGTGACGTAATGCGCAAATTATTGTTTGCTTCCTTATTTTTAATCCACATTTTTCCTTGCGTTTGAGGATCAATTAGCAAAGGATAAGATCGTGATTTTGTTACTATGAGTGCATTTTGTACCGACAGATCGTCATTAGGCAGTCCTTGCAATGTCCATTCCGATACCGTTGAATTTTCGACTAACATATTTATTATGTTTAATTGTTTCGAGTACGGGATTAAACGTGTTTCTAAGATATTCATCCATTTTTTAACCAAATTCGCTCTAAATTCTTGATTGTAAGGTCCACAATAGGATAAGAAACCTGTGGCTAATAATACATCTCCTACTAATCGACCTAAAAAAAAAATGATTGTTAATAAAAATATGAAGTTGCAAATACATATTTATTATTGTTTCGTCCTCTTATTGTTTGTTGTAGTTTAGTTTATTTTTGTTACTAGAGATAACGTCACAAAAATCAGAAATTGCAATTTTGGCTCGCAAGGGGGCTTTTAGTTTCTTTACATTTCGTAAGGAGTAGATAATCGGCCTTGAACACATATAGATGTACGCGCATTCGGCAACCACTTTATTTTTGTTTCATAGTTCTTAGCAAAAAATATCTCATAATTATAAGGCACTCTCATAGAAATCGTCTCGTAATTAGAATAGAAGTGTCTAGTGCTTCTCTATTTCGAGATGGTACAAAGTGCAAACAAAACCGCAACCATCCTTTCTCCTTACGCTCTCTCCTATTTATCCTATCTATAATTTTTCCGCGGTAAGTGTATACCAGAAGAAAACATCAGGGTAAGTCCTTCACTAACAATTAATTAGATGCAGTCCATTATATTTCACAATAGATAATGATTCCATTTGTTGGATATTACATTTCAAGAAAGATCACACACAATTATTCTCTTATTCTTAGTATTATTGTTATCATCATTAAAGTCTGTCTGTGGAAATACCTCTTCAAAAGAACTGCAACCAACCGGGTTATTGTCCTTTTCCCTGATTGACCCGTCATATCAGTCCAATATCTCTGTGTCATGTACTAGTTTAAATATTTCCTGGTGGGATTATTTTTGTAACACGGCACGAGTTAACTTGCGTTGGGCCAAATAGGACTCGCCTTCTGGGTGCCAATACTTCGCACTCATATAAGATATGTTTTCCTCCAAACACAGGCTACACCTCGTGCCTACAGAGTGTAATTCAATTTTCCTCAAATGTATTTTCTGATGTACGTATTTTGGTAGGAGGCTGGTAGTTGTTTTAATTTTCCGCCTGCTGAGTTTTAATAATTCAAAGACTTTAGTTTTACAGGCTTTACTATGAAGTCCATGCTATGTTGATAACCTGCCACATTCTCTTCGTTTAGCACATACATATGGACCAGTTTCTTATCATTTGGAACTGACGGGTATTACCAGAGTCCGTCGGGTATTACGGGTATTAAAGTTTGTGTTGGATCTTTGTTAAGGCATCTCCTAGTGTGCTGCATGCAATACTCTTGCGTGCTGTTACCCAAAACAGTGTAACTGATATAGGTGTGATCAGTTTACACTGTTCGGACTCAAGCGTTGTTATAAGACCGAAGTGTAACTGGACTACCACTTACTATATTACTTCATTGTTGTTTGTTATATTTATTTTTTATATTTTGCAGTACGAGAAGTAGAATAATAGATTATGGCAAATCCTTTGCGTACAGTTCAAAATATATGAAATTTCCATCTGAAAAACTGTACCAAATCTGTAGGTCAAAACATTCTGCACCTTGAGCTTTGTCCAAATTATTTTCAGACGTTCTAAATCAGACTGTGAACTAGAGTACCTTTCGAAAGAGCACATTTTGAAAGTTAGGAGGATTTTCTCTCCACAAAGCCGAATCTGTGATGACCTCAAAATAATAAGCTGGCAAAATACACTCCAATTTTATGTCTTTTTATGTCTATCATTTCATCCCATGAAATCTATATACCTAATTTTATGATATTGAGTCAGTTGAGTTCAATGTCCATTATTGAAACTTTCAGGGATTTATTAGGACCAGGGATAATACATCAAATTTTGGCGCGGCTGGTGATGAACCCGTAAAATCATTTTTAGTAAGACATCATATGTAATCAGAGCAATGGAATAGTTGAAAAAAATAATTGAAAAGACACGAATAGTTTCTACAGTTTGTAGTTCAATTTTCTTCATATGGGCTCTCAGAGGTGCATGGCCTGGTAACAGAGCGGGAATTGTATTGATATTCTTCTTGTATTGCCGAGTTTGGGCAGATTTATGATTTTGGTCTTACAGGGCTTTTCTGTAAAGCATTTACTGTATCAATTGTCTTCTGACTTCACCAATCAGTTTGTGTGTTTTTGAACGGTCAAGTTACATATCGCTACTGCGATGAAATTAACAGATATTTTCAAAACTGCCTTTGGATCACTTAAATAATGTACTAATCTGTTATTTCGTTACTTATTTGGCCTTTGTGTCCTGGTGTCCATAACAGAGTAATTCAGTTTATCATTACCAGTCTGCATAGCGCATTTACGCATTCCTCCGTCAACCCAGACACAATTTTGGCACTTTTAAGAGTTTGAAGTGTCCCTGAGTGTCATTTACTATAAAAAGCCGTTGTTTGTTATATTTCCTTTTTATATTTTCCTGTATGCAATGGTGAATTGTTTCTATTTGGTTTGGTTTGTAAAATTCTAGTAAATTTGCTTAAAGGGCAGAACCTTCTGCATCTGTGTCTTTTTCCGTATATTCTGCTGCCGTATGCCCAGAAGTCGTTGATCCGTCTGAGAATCAGACCAGACCCGATTTCGGGGAGTTAGGAGGGTCTTCTTTCCACAAATCTGATAACTTTGAAGTTTCTGTATTTATTGTGAACTGGAGATATGAAATCCTATTTCATGTCTAAATATGCAAAACATGTGATCTTTATGCTAATTTTCTTTGCTACGTTCGGTTTATGGACTTTTAATCAATAGAGTGCAGCTTCCACCTCTGTTTGTATGATCAATTCTAGCCGCCGGAAAATCTAGCAGCACCTGAAGTGCAGCAGCTGGGGTCATTTTATACATGTTATGCCTTACAAAACTAATTTAACAAACAAAAACATGGGTAGTTTTTTTTTTAAAAAAAACTTTACCTAATTGTTCTTTGAAGTCT
Organism: Adranes taylori; assembly: GCA_009867245.2. Lineage (NCBI taxonomy): Eukaryota > Metazoa > Arthropoda > Insecta > Coleoptera > Staphylinidae > Adranes > Adranes taylori. Next base: position 31,283 of record WYDF02099864.1, on the reverse strand, counting down.
TTACTCTGCTGTGTCCATCTCACTTTCTCACCACCTAAACCATTTATAAGTGTTGTCGCCGTATTCATTTTCCTTAAACAATTATTAGCAGCGTCCGTTAGTCTTTGTTTTTCCATTACCGCATTATCATATTGTTGTTTAACTTCAGTCAAACTCTGCTCACATTCTTCCAACTCTTGTTCAGCTCTTGCCAAATCATCCATCGCAACTTTCAAACGCGCTTCCTGAAGTGTTAGATTGGCTTTCAGCGGTAGAACCTCCTTATTGACGCTATGAAAGAACGCCATTGCTTTCGTCCACGATAATAAACCAGCTACATCACCACATACACGTTTCGCCGTATCCATATTATAATCTTCCATTGCAAAATACGGTTCTAAGAGATCGACCATTTCATTGTTTATAAGATCTTTTGGATAGTTTTGCAGTTGTAAAAGAAATGTTGTGGAAGCCATCATCTGTGAATATCAATTTTATTAAAAACAGAAAATTAGAATTATAGTTTGGCCGTACATACTTTCAAAGATTCTGGCCAGGATGGTTTTGCTGAAGCAGCTGCATTATCCGCAGTAACAGCAAGCAATCTTCGTTGGAAAAATATTAAAACACAATCCATGATTCGCATTATGAGATGAGGTGGTCTGCCTAACTTTCTCACCGTTGCTAAAAATCGAAGAAAGAAATGAACCAAATTGCAGTTTGAAAATCCTGGCAGATACTACCAATATGTGCTGGTTTAATTGTATTTAAAGCAGCTTCTGCTTCTTCCAAAGCAGGTTTCGCAGCTTCCAGTTTCTCCTCAGCTACAGCTTTTTCTATAGCTATCTGCTGTACTAATTGTTCGGCCTTTTCTTTCACTTTTTGTACTTGATTTTTTACTATCTCAGCTTGGCTAGCCCTTTGTGTTACCTACAAATGAAACATTTTTCCAAATCTTTAAGACATAGGTATAAAAAGAAGATGACATATTTCGACAGGGCGGAGATAAAGAAAATAAGAAGCAATCAACAGTCATCAAAAAGATATAAGGAGAAAAATTAAAGATTGAAGGAGGGATTTGAATGAAAAATGGAATATTTGGAAAAAGGAGAAACATGAATGGAGTGTCGTGTTAAGGAATGACAAGCTGGAAGCTACAAAGATGATTTAACGTTGTTATAGATGAGTCATAACAGTGAGGTTAAGATATTGGAATACAGACCTATTTGGTAAAATTCAGGTCATGGGAAGATAAGATCGATATAATAAAATGAAAAAGAATCCGAAAAAAAAACTCGAATATTTATAAAGATGATACAACAGGCGGAAGCGGGTTCTAAAGTTTTTGATAAAATTTTCATATCTTTTTTTTAAGTTTTTGATATGTCAGAAAGGTTTATTTATATATATATAAATCTTTAAACAAAACATATAATTGCCTCAGTTAGAACACTTTCGGCTTTTTTTGAAGCAACTGCCAATTCTTGTTCCATAAGAGCTAAATCTTTTTTTAATATTTCCACTGATATGGACGCTTCCGCTAATTTTTCTAAGCCGGTATCCATTCTCAAAGCACCATCGCTTAATTCCTTCTTCTTATTTTCGTAAATACTTTTATAACCAGCTATGAAATTCAAATAAGATTTTGGAGTGACATGTGTGGCTCGTCGAAATCTTTAGAAAAGAGAATCAAAATCAACAAGATGGTAGTTACTACAGCGATATATGTGTGAAATTAAAACATAAGGTGATGAATGTAAATCAGCATCATTGCTATGAAACATAAACTTATTTTATTCAATAAAATAGTTTCTTCCTTGTTTATTAAATTTTATTCCTATCTTCGGGTACGTACAAAATAATGTAACTATAGCTACCTAAAGTTTGAGACAAGAAGAGACCTGTCGTAGAAATATAATATAATTTAATGAACATATAACAAGAGGAAAATTTTGACACATACCTTTGAAAATACTCATTGGAAATATCAGAAACAATATATTGGATTGATCCCAAAGCCGATATAAGCTCTTGTTTTACCTCATCGGTACATTTGATTTGGAAGTCTGTTAGAAAATGATCAGCAACTGTAACAAGTGCATCTTTCGGCCAAGGCTGAAACCAGTCGATGGTACAACCCGTAATCAGAGCCGGAAAACACATCGCACGACTTCTAAATTTTTCTCCAACCTAAAATATACATTCTCGATATCAAATTAATGTATCTATTGTACCATCGATATCTAAATTCGTATAGTTGATATAAAATTGTTTAATTTCTAATGAATTCGTTAATTTATCAATTTAGTACAATTAAGTTATACATATTTCCTTACAAATCCTCGAGAATCTATAATTCTTGGATATGTTATAGAGACTGAAACCTTATGCTACCAGAGGTATATCGATATATTTTTACATTTATTCAGTTTTTTCTCAATATCTCTTTTTATGCATTTGGGAGCAAAATTAGTTATTACCAATATTGTAAAAGAGAAAATTTGCTAAAACTTTTGTATGTGTGATTCTGTTTCCACGGGCAATAATTTTCAAACTACAGAATAAAATTTTGCTTCACAGTACAAAGATGCAGTAAAACTTGAGTTTTATGCTATTCTGCGGCCAGAGAGAATCGTGACAATTGAGAATGCTGAATTTTTATAATTGGTTTTTGATAATACAGAGGTCAGTGTGAATGCTATTGATGGAAAAAATATTTTCCACAAAACGGGAGGTATCATGTGTATAACTTCATAAGCTGCAGTTTTAAAAGACAAAAACGTCAACAGCTACATACACTTGAAAGAGTCGATATTGGAAGGTCTATCGGTTCTATTGAAATAAAAGTCTAACACACAAAAATGCCAGTTTGTCAGCTACTAACTATAATTACAAACAATAATTACAGACTTGGGGCCTATATGATTGATGATAAAGAGGCTACAAGAAGCTGTGGGATTTCACACGATTACAGTTCCGCAAACTAGGGGATTTAGTAGTGGCTACAATATATTCAACAATTATATATACTCGACATTGTACATACAAAACGAACTTCTGCTATATATGGACTGGACTAATTCGATTTGGTACGAGGTACGAAAAGGTAGCTTCAAAGCCAGAAGACAATAACAGACAGAAAAAACGAGCGTCGAAAATTTCGAACTTAAGACACGTGCAAAACAGCTAAGGAAAAAAACTAAAAGTAGATATTAGAAAGAGCCAAAGAAGCAGTTGGAAATAGTTACTTGAGACAGTTGAAGAGTACATATAGGAACTTCCGAACAAAATTGTTTAAAACAAACTGCACAATTATAGTCAACTTCCTGGAATCAACATACCCTTAATAATCGAAAAAGTAGTAGAAGTTCTTTTTCCAAAGCATACTCCAAAGCAAGTTGTCGGCTTGCTCCAAAGCTTGCTTTTTCCAAAGCAAGTTGTCGGCTGAATAAGGAAAAGTTCTTAATCTCCGCAGCCCAAAACGATTTACCCTATTCAGTAAAGACGGTTGGAAAAGCTCCTATACCAGAAGGTATACTGAATATCGTCATTAAACTAATTGCAGAAAACAGCCGAAATATGTCCCTAGAATTTTATGACAAATGCTTTTACGAGCGTAGGATACCTAACTATTGGAAAGAAGCAACATTAGGTCTTTTTACAAAACGAAACTATCCGTTAGCCGATATCATTCTGTTAGATCAATTTGTCTTGCTAATACTATTACAAAGTCGCTCAAGAGACTCATTTTATGCAGTCTGCAAAGCGCGATTGCAGATATAGGTGGACTAGCCAATAATCAATACGATGCAAATATAAATGGAAGAGTTAACTGCAAGAAATAATGATAATTGCAACTAGAGAGAGATAGAGGGGGAGAGATGTATGTAGTCAAAACGTCCGTAATTCGACATCATGGAAGAACGTTCTATTCGTCTTAGAGAGAAAAAACTTTACATTTACTTAAAAACTTAAAAACTTTACAGGAAAATTATAGAAAGCTATCTAGAAAACAGATTCCTAATGTTCGAGTCTAATATTGGTAGGATAAAACATCCATTATCTAGTTCCATAGGTGTCAGTTCTTGATCTTGAGCTTAGGAATATTATGTTTGATGATCTGTTTAAGCAAAATCTTCCAAAAGACCTAAAGATCGTTGGACTCTTGGTTAAAACTATAAGAGACTTGGAATGGAGTATTAAGAAATAGTATTAACAGATCTCTAAGGGTAAGTGATAAATGGATAAATGAAAATTTGCTACAAATAGCCCCAGGTAAAACTAAGATCAAAATGGCTGTTGGCAGGTGTAAAATAAAAGAGCCACAGTTTGAACTAAACGATAATAGAATACAAGTTAAATAAATCATCAAGCACTATGATAGATATTACGATCGATAAGGCAACGTGGAAGTATCACCGAAAGAAACTAGCAAAGCAATAATCTTGCTGAGGCTAGTGCCATGAGCTGAAAGGCATCTACCGTGAAAAGGATCATAATTAGTAAGGTAGGAAATTCGATCTTACTATATGCCGCATCAGCATGGGCTCAAACAGTTAAAACAAAGCGAATACCAGTTTGCTTAAAAAATATCCATAAACTCGGCTTAGTAACAGGCACAAGAGCGGACGGCACCACATCCAATGTTGCATTACAAGATATTGCATGCCAGTCGTCAGTTTGACTGTGAACACAAGAAAAATCTAATATCTTCTTGTGAAAGTTTGACTTGCATAAAGAAAGAATCTAGGAAGCGCCTAATAAAGGAGTGAGAAGACGAATAAAGACTTATAGACAATAAGCTTTATACCTCATATTAAAACCTGGACGAAGAAATCGCACGGCGATCTCAATTTCGGACTAACACTAGTTTTAGCAGGACACGGCTGTTTCGCCGTTTATTGGCGATCTCAATTTCGGACTAACACTAGTTTTAGCAGGACACGGCTGTTTCGCCGTTTATTTGCATAAGTGTGTTAAAAGTGATTTGCCTCTTTGTCAATATTGCGATCAGGAAACTCGGTGCAGAATGTGCAATATTCAATAGAAAGGCATGGAAAAACTGTTGAAAAATCTTGAAGAAAAACTGGACACAAGACCTATATTGCTGAGGTCCGACAAAAGTAAGTTAGATTACTTTACGAATAGCTCTGAAATGAAGATGAAACAGATTAAGCGAGACAGCAATCATAGATATAGTATAGCAGCGAAACTTGGCACAAACGCAGTACCAGAGATGCCGGTAGAGCTACAGGGTTTATTGGGTAGTACTACCTCCAAAAAGACAGGTGAATCCTCTCCTCGCCGTTCAAAAATCGGTTCAGAAAGCATTTCGATTAAAATGAGTGCTTACCGGTGAAAAACAGAATACAACATGCAAATTTTGGACTGTTCTATTCATGAAAAATTCCATCACAGTTTCCGAATTTATCGCTTTCCGTGGATTTTCCCTCTTCATAATAGGAGTTAGTTCTTGAACAATTTCTGCTTGTTCATCTTTCGTAAATAAATTGGACACAACTCCAGATGACAAAATATTATTTAGATATTCCAGAAAACTTTCTTCTTTAATATCCAAATCAGTAAATATGAATGTCGTTCCTTTTCCCTGACAACCACATGACCTGTATAAAGTTTTTAAATCTTCCAGAAAATTTCCTATATTATAGGATCTAGTCAATGTAATTTGGAACGTTTTGTAACCAGCTATAAATGTTGAAAGCTTTGTTAATGATTGCTTTCCACTTCCACCAACACCTTAAAAATGTAAGAACATTAGCAATATTTCGGTTAGGTTAGGTTAGGTTAGAATTTCTAGAATTTCTTTACTTTACCTACTAACATAACATTCCCGCGTGGATGTCTGATAACTCTGGAAACTTTAACTAAATGCAACATGGCATCTGGAAAAAATACCAAATCCATACCAGCTCCACGTACCATTTCATTATATTGCGCTAAAAACATTTCTAACCTATCACGAAGTTCTTGATCATCGCTTACCGGTTCATAAACTTTTGGGAGTTCCATGTCTGTATCTTCACCTTCTTCTCCAGTTGGTTCAGGAGCATCCCTGAAATTTATATTTAATAATTGATAGGGGCCAATACAAAAAGGTCTCCAGATATATCGTATGGTTTTTAAAATATTTAAAAACATTGTTTTAAATATATTCTCATTTTTTATATTTTTTCCAATTTTCCTTTCACAACAAAATAATGATGAATATGAAACAGTTGAGAAACTTTAAATTAATGATCACCAGATGGCAGCATAGTATTATGCTTTGGAAAAGAACGAGCAGCAGAGCAGTATCAGTACGTGGTGAACCGTGTATGGTATGGTGTAGCGCGTTTTGTAATTGCCATGCTGATTTTGTTGTTCTTCGGTCTAATTTTATTTTTATTCCGTGGTTGATGAAATTTTGAAGCATTTATTGACCCAAATGAGTACAACATAAATAGTAAAGAACGTCGTGGTTGCATGAAGCACCCTGATAACTCCTATCTGTGTGGCATGTTTACACCAAAAGCAAAAAACCCTGTTTGCACTTTAGGGTGCTCGCACATTACGATCTTCTATATCGTGTCCAAGGGGGTTTGAATTTCTTGCTGGTCGAGTGTTTTTGGTAAGGAACCAATCAAAAGAGTAGTTTATGGCCAGTGTGTATATCTGTAAGTTTTGTTTTTATTTTTCATGCTTTCAAGCTCAGTAAATATTTTGAAGTTTTACGAATCCTGTTGGCATTAAATCCATTGAATGAACAAATTATGCCTAATGCTTATTTAAAGGTAAACTGCGAAGCTATCTGATTGTAGAAGTAATGCAACAGCACTAAAGAAAAAATCTCGTAACTTTGAAGACATTTCTAAGAGTCCACTACATTCTACTACAATTGCGTAGGAGAAAATGATAATTTGGGTATTTATATTGAAATAGATGGCAAGTTATCGTTAAAAAAACAGAAAGAAAAAACTTTTTTGTTGAATGAAGAGAGGAGACAATGAATTGCGAGGCTACAAAAATGAAATAGATGTTTACAACTGCACTGGATAAGATTGTATCGATGTTAGAGAAACGCTTTAGAAGCAATCAGCATATGATTACCAACATGTCTATATTAAATTCAAAAATTCGTGGACATGATCGCCACCCCATCTTTCATATACTGGAAGTCCTACGTTTTGTGTTATATCTGCCATAAAACAAGAGTTGAATCTTTTAGTTTTGACTGTCACCTTTTAAGTCGTCTATTCGCCTACCTCGATCGCCTAATGAATTTGCCTCATGAAATCGGCCGTAGGCAAATTGGCTCCCAATTTGCCTACGACCGGCCAGCTTCGCTGTCTGCATTGCCGCGGCCTACCGCCACTCTTGACTCACATTTTCCCCGTATTTACCTACGGCGCGGACAGCTCCGCTGTCCGGTGTGGCATAGCCTACGGCCCCTCTTTACTCTCTTTTTGGCTAATTTATAAAAGAACTGGCTTGGTCTTATGAAATTGTCCGCTTTTGCGCGGTCTGCTGCCGTTTTTGACTTCATTTTTGCGAACTTTTAAGTTATTAAGGGTCATATCTTTGAAACGATAAGAGCTAGATCCATCATGTGCGGTATCATTTTAAATAGAGTTACAAGGGCTACCAAAATGTAAAAAAAACCATACAGGGTATTACTAAAGAGTTTTTGGAAACAAAATTATTGCTCAAAATGCGTTAGTAACACTGGTATATTATGTAAATTCATAAGTATATTCAGTTACTAACACTGGCAAAATTGAGGTCCCTTAGAATTACATACGTTCTCCGGCTTTCATAGGAACTGAGATATTTAGGGTAGTACATTTTTTTCAAAGTCCTATAAAATAAAGTTTATTCGAATATCCTATCTTTTATCGTTTTCGAGATATTTCAAAAAGTTTGTACTTCAAACGCAGCGACACCGCTTCCTATAAAATTTGGCAACATGCGACTTTTTATTCGACGCATAATACATGGTCCTATGTGTGTGCAAAATTTCAGCCACCTAATTTGAATATGAAATTTCTGAACAAAAAAAATGGCTCCTGTCCGCCATATTGGATTTATATAAAGGTGAAATAAGGTGAAATTGAAAAAATTCTCAAAACATGAATCCTACGTATATAGTATATGAAAGATAATAAATTTTAATGAAGTGGATAATATGCTTGAAAATGCCTTATTAAATTTCTCTAGCCTACTAGCAAAATGCTTTAATATGCTTTTAAATTACCACTTTTATCATAGTTGAAAATGCAAAAACAAATCCCTCTTTAGGAAAACTATTCTTTTAATATTTATATGTAATAATATATGTTTATATATTTTCTATATATATTTTTGTAGGTACATATATGTATTATATATTGTATCTAATAAAATATAGTTGCTACTGCACATGTAAAAATATTTAACAGGTAAAAAATATTTAATATATTAAGAGCTCTCTGTATGTGGGGTCGCGGCAGGTCCATATTATCCCTGGTAAAAAATGGAACCCACTGCCAACCCCTACCAAGCATGGAAACCCCTACCAAGCAGAACAATTAGGTTGTCGGCTGCAAGAATGGAATCTACTAATATAAGGTACAAAAATCCCTAGATATTCAGGATAATCCTAGAGATTGGCGAATTTGTATATATTGGGTATGGACAGTGCTTTTGGGTCATAGCATGAACATGAGTGAAACTTATAAAAAGACGTGGCTATGCTGCTGGAACTAGTTAAATATATATATCATGAGTGGCACATTTGCTGTGATTTGCAGAGAAGCTGTTGCACTGCTGACTGGTTTACAGGGTGGTTTTACAAAACTTAGGTTTTTCCAAATCCTAACAGAACAATTGATGATTATGTTGTTGGAGTAAGTGGTTTATTACACAATTACAAAATGTGATTAAAAACTCACTTTTTGCCCTCACACCTCCATTTTTTTAAACGATTTGGGAACTGTAATCGATGAACAGGGTGAACGTTTTCACTAAGATATCCTTACCATAAAGCATCGTTACCAAAGGCGCTGGGATCCTACAATGATGGGCGATTGCTGTTAGAGCCTGTTTATGAAGACTGATATTAAGCTTTGTTTAAAGATGGTTTGTTTTTACTGATATCAAGAGTATAGTGTTATAATCTGATTATACATATTTTCATTATTATACGCCGTAAGAGAGTCAAGTTTGTTCGCGCATTCGAGTACCAGTCTGGAATGCACGTCTCCAATTCCTGTATAAGTGACCATATTTAGGCTTGGAACGAGGTGTTATGTCTTTCCAAGTTTATTGTAAACTGATCATTTAGGTTCTTGGATTCTCGGCTTCAGTGGAATTTATGAATTTCTGGATTCTAACAACCTTCTAGATTTACGTCTAAACCATCCTCAGGACCTTATGAACTATGATGGTGTACTCCATTATTTTTGTGATCCTTGTAACATTTCGATAAATATTAGATCAAAACCTATGAAACCTTTTGTTGTTCTATTAAATTATCACATAATCACTAAAGCACCAATTTTTGTACATACTTTTTTCCCTACATACTACAAAGTTATTTTACTTGTAAATAATTTATATGGAAAAGTGCATAGAAAGAAAAGTTACCTCATGAAATCAACGAACACAGGATTAGGAAGAGCCATTTGCCGATATTGTGCTCCTAGTTTTTGTTCAACAACATCTAGTAATGTTTTATCGAACCACTCTTTGTCTTCGATATATGTAAATCTATCTGAAAATACTCTAGTAGATTCATGCTTCCAAAGAACCATTAAGCATGCTTCGGATTCGATTACTGTTGACAATGTGCCAACCTAGAAAGAAATTAAACATTGTTATTACTTAGATATTAATTTATGCTAAAATTTTAAAATTCTTTTAAAAACATTGATTAATTTATTAATAATCAAATATCGTTACCATTCCTTGCCAAATTCTAGACAAATCTCTTAAACTAAATACGTAATGGAATTTAGCTGGTGTTGGTAGTAAATAATAACGTGTTTCTCTCCACAAAATTCTAGTCAATGGTATGAGTTGTTTAATTAAATTTCGTACTTCGATTGAAAATCCGCGTTTAGAATTATAATGTCCTTGTCCAATAACGCCGAAAATCTTGTCAATTGATTCATCGGTCGGTAGAGAACAATTGAAAATAGAGAATTGACGTTTTAATCTGGACGGAATATCATTTCTACCACCGCCTAAAATAGAAAGTTAATCACTTAGCAAAGTTACCAATTACAACCTGTATCGACCAAATATCTATTTATTTCTATTGCAGATTTTTCGTAAGAGTATATGTTATACTCTTATTATACTTGTTACCAGCAGATTTTTCGAACAATCTAAGTTATACTGGTACCTTACGAGTTACAAACACTACAAAATGTATGGCAGATTTCAACATTGACGTGCAAGTAAAAGTTATAGTAAAGATCATGGAAAGCTTTGGATTAAAATCAATTGTTCACAATTGTTAGCGTAAAACGTAAAGGTTACAAATAAAGAATATCTTCACTAACGTATCGATTAACACAATGGCGACAAACACCGCACTCTCAGACCATTGTCTAATTAAGGTTCACACAAGGACAGAAAAGAAATAAAAACTTAAGACTATCTTATGACAAATCAATTTCAGTTATGCACTTTAAGTTGACTGAGAAGAAATATATGACGAAGATGACTCCGCAATAGACCAAAATAAATATAGAGTTAGAATGAGTGGATGAACAGTCTTTACTTCACAAAAAGAAATTCCTCGTCGACCGTTTTCAAGTAACCTAGTGCTCCTCGTCAGGTCTTTAATACTAGTCGATCTTTTTATAATTCTTGCATAACAACAAAACAGTTTTACAAGAATTATAAAAAGATCGACTAGTATTAAAGGTCTGAATAACTCTAAGTTACTTGAAAGCGGTCACCAACTAATCCTTTTTGTGAGGTAAAAACTTTACTATGACTACAACTTCAAATAACATATTGAGTTAATTTATTTTTAAATTACATATGAATGGTTTGGGAGAAAATATCATATGAAATGTTAGCATTGTGATGACTGCGGTAGTTACACCCTTAACTATTAATACATTTAATAACTTACATTTTTGAGTACAAACATTATACGCCGAATTTGATACTCAATATACGGTAGACTCGAATATATACTGATATTTTCTCTTTCTTAACCTTGCGGTTGCATGTATAGCTGAAGTAACCTTGAATATACTTAATGTACTTAAGGTACATACATATTTGAAAGATAGAAAATATGATCTTAAAGCAAAAAATAAACCTACCAGGTTGTCCCATTGCTGCGACAAATAAAAGATCCGTAATGGTTGTAAACTCTCCAGGCTTCTCTAAACTATAAAATCCACCCATATCCATAGTCTGCCTGACAATTTCATTTGTAATCTGCATGTATTACATACATATAATTAAAATCAGTTAAAATATCTCGAGACTAAATAATACTACCTGATCACCCCAACAATTAATTTCAGGCAAACTAATATCATCAATGAAAACCAACATTTTCTTTCCATTCGGTGGACCGAAAGTACTTCCCAATCGTTTCTCCACGTAACTTTCAATCGTTTTTTGGAATTGAAATGGTGTTGTCGCGCTAGAGAAATTGAATGCTCTATTCAAATATATTTCCGGATTACATTTCTTCATGTAATTTTTCATCATAACTGTTTTACCAGATCCTTGTTCACCGATTAGAAGGACAGCTTTCTGTTGCTTTACGATTACGTCGATAAGATAATCGGTGCGTACATTATCAACAATAGGTATTAATATTGATGAATAATCAGGAGTTGATACATCTGGATAAATATAATTTGTTACTCGTTTACTCCATAATTCCCACTCTCCATTATCATTAACTACATAGTCAAACACTGTAGCCTAAAAAAGTCATATTTTTACGATAATATTTATTCGTAATTATCGGGACGCACACGGCTGATCAAGAAAATGCGTCCTAAAAACCACTTAATTTAATAACAAGAAATAATTGAAATAGAATAGCACAGAGTTTATATGTATAGTGACATCTAATTGGAAGCTTGAACCATGCTGCTGCTGTAGTTTATGTTGGTGGTGAAAACATAATTGTCGCATGCAGATTGTAAGTCAGTGACTATCGTAGGGTAGAATTGGGGGTTGATTGCTAGTACTTAAGTTAAGTAGTAGATGCATTCAATGATATACTGGTTGTCTATGTTAATATCTGGACCGCTACAGTATTCTTTATTTTAAACTATACGTAACTTCAAATGAACATTACATTAACAATTTTGGATTTATATGGATTGATATTAATAATGGATTTATATTGAACCTCTAGTGGATTTTTTTATTGCAATACTAAACCGATTTTAATGAAATTTGGCACATTGATGTATAATTTTTACTACTAGGTGTCCAAAAGGGAGACAATATAGCGCATATACATTTAAATTTTTCCTAAAATTCAAGATTCAAAAGTACTAACTGTTAACGCAAAAATATAGGACTAATATATAGAAATATTCTAAAGTTCTACAAATAAAGAAAATACTTTTTTATCTTTCATATACCATATAGGTATATAATACCTATAATACCTATGAAAGATATAGGATTCATGTGTGGACAATTTTTTCTATTTCACCTTAGTACGTCAATTTCAGTACGTCTTGTATCTTGTACGTCTTGTACTACAAACCGTTAATACGCAATTCAATGTTGTTTAATTTACCCTAAACACTATTGTCCTAATTGAACTTAATAGACGACTTCAAAGGTGACAGTGAAAACTCAACTTTTGGTCAAGGTCAACTTTTGTTTTATTCAAGATGTAACAAAATGTAGGACTTCCAGTATATGAAAGCGGGGAGGCGATTTTTTACTAAATAAAAATAAATATTTTGAAAAATGTATATACATTTGGATGTTTCCTATCATTCATTGGTAAATCCAGAAAACTCATCGATTCTTTTAAATAAACATCGCATTTATTTCGATCATCCAAATCGAGGAAAGCTCCCAGGCCCCATATCAGCGCAAACACATAGATCTTGGACAAATGTTCAGATGTGAATATCTTAATAGTCTCCTCATGCTTCGACACTTCATCCAAATCATCATCTAAATCGTCTGATTTTGAAGCGTCTTCTATTTCTTCAGCTTGACAAGGTATGAGGCCTTGAAGTAGGCTTAAAATCTGTAACGTTATGTTGCATTCTAGAACGGGCATAACCATGTTTAAGTTTTGCAAACTCCATGAATATAATGTGCCGTAGGTATCGTCAAATAGCTTTTGGAAAATATCTTGTTCTCTTTCCGTTCTTTTATTAAGCCATGCACTAATTACTGGCTTCCAGTTTAAACCTGGTAAATTAATTATATGAAATTAGAAGTATATTCTAAAATGGAGTGCTAGAAATTTTTACTTTAAATATATCAAAGCTGATTTTTAAAATTCAGTTTTCTAAATTTCGAAATTTTGGTAATAAAAACAAAGCGAGTCAGTGGCGTTAATTGAAAAACTTTCAATTAGCGAAGAACATTATTAAACCATGGAAATATGCGATTAATTACACATTTAATACCCATTACATAATTCCAAACATTTAATAATAAAGGATTACATAGATAGTGTCTTCACTCAAGTAAATTAAACGTGATATAGAAACCAAAAAATTAATTAAAAATTAAAAAAATTAAGTAATGTTTTTTCTGTTTAAAGAAATGAGTTTTTATTAAACTTAATTTTTTATTATAACATTTAAATATTGGAATACAACGTGTTTGATGTATATCTTTCTTTTTATTTTAGGTAAGTGAAAAGATGCTGATAGTTAAGGATAATCTATTAAATGCGGGCAAAGGTACAATTAGAATTTATACTTCTTATAACATAAATTGTGATATTTTTAAAACCATAAATTTATTCTTGAGAGTTTTAAATTTATACTTTATTAAAATTAAATAAAATGTACTCTTTTTTAACAATTTTATTGTTTACATATATTTTGGTACACAGTACCATCGTCGGAACGAGTGAGTTATAAACTATACACGTTCGGAGAGTAGTTGTTCGGAGAGCTGTACACGTGAACGAACAACTTGACGTGTATAGCACTCCTATAACATATTATATTTCAACAATAACCACACTCTCTACATTACACTAGCGCCACTGTATACAAAAATACATACCTGTTTCATTGTCTTATTTTGGATTTAGTTTATAACTCACTCGTTCCAACGATGGTACTGTGTACCGAGACATATATAAACAGTAAAATTGTTAAAAAAGAGTGCATTTTATTTAACTTTAAATTTTACTCAACAATAAATTTACAGTTATTAAAAAATATGAAAATTTACAATGAATTTGCACAATATAAACGCTGAAACAACCGAATTATAACATAAATATTACGCCTCGATAATGAAGTGAACCGTTTTATAAAATGCGCAATCTCGAATCGGTTTCAGACTTTCAATCAATGAAATTTCGAAATGTTGGCAATTTTTTTAAATATACATAAATTAAGAAATTAACATCTTTACCACGTTCTTTTTGTTAACGACATCTAGTCATTTTGAAATTTAATTTAAATTAAGTTGTTTTCGAATATCTTTATTTTAATTAATTTATTAATTATTTAACACTACATTTCTTCTATGAAAATATTTGATTTTAGCTATAGCTACAGTGAAACCCAAATATATAAAAAAGTACCATTAATGATTCTACATGATGTTCCACAATTATGGCGCTAAACCTGAACCATGAGTGACTTCTATACCTCAAGTCATTGACTTATTCAATGAAACTTCTATCTGAATTCTTACTTGCTATTTTTAAAAATAATTTAAAATTTTTTTAAAACCATATACCTGATGAACTTATATAGACCATACCATTCCGTGAAACTGTCGCTGGGGAAGCATTATCAATATTATGAGGCTCAAAAATGATTTTGCATGTTGGTGCTAAAGGCAATCGATCACCGTTGACTAAAGTAAGTGTTTTATTGTCATCCAACACGGAATTCAAATTTTCGATCCAAATGCTGTCTACTGGACCATCTAGTATCATCCAAACAAATTCACCTAAAATTAATTTAAAATGGCTTTTGTATTAAATATATGGTTGAAAATTACCACTTTATTAAATACGTAATGAAATTAGTTGTTATGGATTTTTTTTATTGAAATTATTTTTTGTTTTCATAAATATTTTAGAATTTTTATAACATCTAGGATATATCTAGAGAACTTTAGTTAGACCCATCATGTTGGATATTGTTTGAAAGAGGGCTACTGTTCTAAAATATTTTTAGAATAAATGTCATATGTTTTGATAGATTACATTGTAATTCTAGTTGTTTAGTACCTGATTTTAATTTTAAAGTTTTTCTCCAAAGAGCAGAGAAAATGCCATCTGTCCAATCATTGGTTGCAACATCTAAACGTCCAAACATTTGTGATGGTGTTATAGCTTTCGGATTCATTCTCATTTCTCTGCCAAAATAATAATAATTTATTAAATGGGAACATAATTAAAAGAACTAAAACTTTAATATTCTAAAAAAAAACTCCGTTTATTTAAATTTTTGTTTCTTATTAAGCCTTTCGCTATAAGGGCTCTAACAGATGAATGTTTTGGGGAAATTTGAGTTATTTCAGAATTTAATTTCTTATTTATTTATCAATTGCATTTTGATCGAAAATATAATATGAGAATAATGGAAATTAAAGAATTTTCAAACAAAACTTAGTAATATATAGGGTGGCTCAACAAGAAATTCCAGTTTAAGTAAATTAAAAAGTACATTAATATATAGTTATTTCTGTCTTAGGTTTGATTACTGATATCTTCAGAGTTATTAATGACACTAACCATGACATAAAATGCCGGTTAAGTGGCCGTCGTTGGTCTGATTGGAGGTATGTATTCTTATGACTAAAGTTCACAGTACGTTTTGGAATAAGGGCCGTTAGATTCTTCGAATTTGGCATTTAATTTCTTTTTTGAGTACTTTACATACCCGAGGTTGATTTGCAGGACTTTTATATAGCTCAGAGGAAATTATCGAAGAAGTTAATCGCAACTTCTTGGCAAGTTTTGGTCCCCAACACGAGATGTGACATGGCCTGGGAACTTGATTTGCAATGATGCCATTGTGTCGTATGTGCCGGTGTGGCATGTGGCACCACCCTGCCGAAACCATAACCCAGTTACGTCCATTACATCGAATTCTTGCAAAAATCGTTCAATGGTTTTCGAAAAATTACGGTTCGATTATTTCTCCGGTTGATAGACTGTCACTTTTAGAGGATACATCGAAAGGTCTTGCCCGGCATGCGAAATATCATGTTCCTAGATCCAAACTTTTGCTTGTTGTCGAAGACGCTGAGATGGAAAACCGAGTCGTCGTTCCGAAATATGATTTTGTTCTAAAATACATCGTCACCTTGCAGTTTTTCCAAAATCCAGTTGGTAAACTTTATGTTCTGTCTGTGATTGGTAGATTGGAACTGTTGAGTTAACTGGATCTCGTAACGTAAAGGTACAATTTTTTAATCACAATTGGATAGTTTATCTGTGACACTGACAGTGTCGCAAAACAAGCAAATATTATTTAATTTTTCAATAATAACGTCCTCTCAAACTTCGTGATAAAATTTCCAATTGGAGGTCGTGATGGTCGTTTATACACACCAAAATGAGTACGTAACTTGCGAATCTGTAAAACTTGTCGTAAAACTTCACTGTAAAACTTGTAAAACTCACTGTAAAACTTGTCCCATGTTTGTAGTGAATTTTCACTATTAACAAATATTCTTCCAACCTGTAACTTGTCATTTTCATAAATATCAGGGTATTAATTAAGATACTACGAAATATGGCTGACTTAACACTTGATAATAATTGCCCGCGATTAAAAATTCAAATTCTTGCTGAGACACCCTTTACATATCTTATATCACAAATATGTGTAATAAGTGGCTTTTAAATTGTTTTTACTTATGGACATCTCCCATTTGTGTCAATGCTTTCATCAAGGTTTGCAAACATGTCGTTTTTCCAGCTCCGGAAGGACCCAATGTCATGATACCATGACGCACGCGTTGCGTTTCATATAACTGTAAAAATCAAATTACTTTATTAAAATTATAATAATAGTACATAGTCGAAGTGCTTTGGAACCTTTCTATTTAGAAATGAAATTATGTATTGTAGTAAATTTTGTTGCGATAATTTATATAAATATAAATTAGTTCATATGGTATTAATACTTGATACAGGTCATAAGAATTGCTTCTTACAAATAAGAATTTATCTCGAACGATTTGCTGGCCGTAACGAATACTTTGAAAACTGCTTGGAGAGATTTAATGGTATAGGTACTGTAGTACGTGCAAAAAAAAAGAAAGAGTAAAAGTGTTTCAAACGCAGAAAATAAATTGAACCTTCTTTTCACCAGGAACTTATGACATTCAATATCACTTTAGTATTTGGAACGAAGTGAGATATTAGAGATATGGTTTCATCAGCGGGCACAACTTTTACTTTTACTTAACGATCAATTCTTACGATACATGCTTGCGGCACAATACTTAGGATATACTGGACTCTGGATCTCTGGACTTAGAATACTGGTTTCATTTCTGGAAACGGTTATAATTAAAGAGCGATAATAATTATAGAAAATAAAATAGGCGATAAGAAAATATAGTCGTTAATATAGTCAGTCAGAGTGGTCACTGTTTTGGACAATTTTTTCCCATATAGCTTGGCAGTGGCTACAAAAAACCATTAGAAAAACCAGTCTTATCTCCTTTCCATCTCGCTGTATCGTAAATAGAGACTCCATTATATTGGCGGACTACTTTTGGCAACTCAAAAAGAAGCGCCCTAGAAATGTCTATACACCTTTAAAGTTTTATTGGGAAAGCTTTGGTAAGTCGGGGATAACCTAACCTAACCTAATCTAATCTAATTTAACCTTAGAGGGGTATTTTGCAATATGTTTGTTTGAAATATTTCAAAGCAGGGGTCAAAAACGTGGATAAGAATACTGCTCAATGGCAAAAAGAGGGACTGAGTCGTTGAAATCAGATTTAAAGAGAAAAGTCTGAACTCATAAACGTTGACTGGGAAACTGTTATGACATTTTGACAAAATATTGCCTTTCGGGTTTTATTGTTGGTGACATTTCTTTTTTATTTGTATTTATACATTGGAATCGATAGAAATCAATTTTATAATCTAATAGCAAATAAATAACTTTTTCAATAAATAACTTAAATATGCAAATGCAAAAATATACTTGTAATAGTAAATGCATAATATGCAAAGGCAGGGCTGTAGTTATCAATATAAGTTATCTTAGATTATTAATAATTACAAAGGCAATCTATTACCTGAATAAGTTTTAAAACCCATGGAGGATGATTGATTAAACCAGCTATCTCTACTTGCTGAGCAATAGCAGTTTCTAATTCCGGATACGCCGTTTTTTCCAATGCTTGATTTGGAAATAAATCGGCAACTAATGAAATAAATAATGGCTCATCTTCATCGATTAATTTCGATAAATTCATATCTCTAAGAACACGCATAACAATAGTACTTTCTGTGTCTTTATCATTCACACGTTTTGCTGCACCCAAACTTCGTAAAACTGATAAAATATTTCGCAAACCGAAATCATAATGTACCTAAAATTCAAATCAAAATTACTAGAATAATATCTAATACTAAAAAGACTAATAGTACTTGTTTTGTTAATTGTTCTTCGCATAATTTATATAACGTATAAAATTTCCTCGCCAATGTAATATTTTCAAGGAATCCGCAACTTGCCAATTTCACGCGTATTATAATTTGACGGTCTGGTACCATCATAGCAACGGTTCTAAATTGTATTTTTAAATTTTCGGGTAGTTCTTTTCTACCAGCATATCCAGGATTCTTAAACAAAGTATAAAACACTTTTGATATTTTTAAAGAGAGGATAATCAAAACACAAATTATCCACATCATAAAAAATGCAATTCGTAGCGTACTGTGTGTGCCATTGATTGCTTTGCTTCAGTCAATGTTTTGTAGCAGAGGTATAAATATTAGCTCCAGACGATAGAAAATTCTGGATGAAATTTCAAGTTCTGGCAGGTCAGAAATCAAAATAAAATTCTTATCTAAAAGGCCGGCAAGAAGAAATCATAAACTTTTCAGCGCAATTAGCTGAGTGCTATGTGAATCATATAGAAGAAGTCTACCAAGTTCCACCAGATCCGCTTTTCCACAACGATTTTTTTGGTACAGAGTAATTCTTTAGTGGAAAATTTTATAAATAATCACACATATATACTTAGTTTTTCTGATTCTGATGACATCCTCTACTCTATAACAACGACCAAGATTTTCGTAACCCTAAAACTGCCCTTGAAACTGATAGCCCAACACATATAAGTGCTTCTACTATATGTATGTATCTTTTCCTAGGATCTATTCGTAGTCCTTGGAAAACTGCACACATCATAATGACGTTAAAATTCAATAAAGATCTTAGCTTTGGGTTCGAACTTTTGCGAATGTAATAAAGATTTGAATTTTGTCCTATTGGTCGATTACACTTCTCAATGTTTTGGGTAAAACTTTTGAGATAATAATAACCGACTGTCTGAGAAACTGTTCGACTTACAGCATATGATTCATAAAAAGCAATTTGGTTTCAGGATACACACGACCTACTCCTGAAATTTCAAATGGACATAACTCGTTTTCTAAACAGTAACCACTGTTCCTTAGCAGTTTCCTGAACATTTCCCAGGATCTCGATTCAGTGTGGTACGCCGAACTGATTAGAAAGTTTCACGAACTTAACCAACTCCACTCCATAATTGTTGAGCTCATAATATACTATCTTTTCAACCGCTCCGTTTACATCAAAACAGGAGACAAATTCTCTAGGAAAATTCATCCTCTAGTCTCTGTTCCTCAAGGCCTTGTACTCGCCATATTACTCTACATCGTATATTCTCACGGTTTCTCAGCGTACACGAAATGCATCAACCTCAAATTCAAAACTGCCACAGTGCTTTTTACACCGATGGCACCGCCTGATGGCCTCAAAATAAGTCACTTAATGATGAAATGGTTTCTCAGCGTACATCTATATGAGTAAGGCATGGTCACTCTGATTTGTAGCAGGCTCAAAACACTTCAATCTTTAATCAACTTAGGCGTTCACAAGTAAGTCCGAAAGCCTACAACACACTTAGGTCTTCTCGTAAAGGCCAAAAATGGTGTCGGAAGATGCCAAAACCTTTTCCCTACTCACCAGACCGGTTTATATAATTAATGCAAATGCTTTCCAAAGACCTCCAGAAAATCAATCCCTCTATATTTCCGTTTAGGGCTATTAGTAAAATATAATATAATATGGAGTAAATGGAAGTGTATCTGCTTGTAATGTAAGCAAACTTAGATATTAATTTATAATACGTGCGCAATTTCAGTATACATACCCGCAAATGTCTTAAAAAAATTCGTGGACATGATTGCCACCCCATCTTTCATATACTGGAAGTCCTACGTTTTGTTATATCTAGAATAAAACAAAAGTTGAAACTCTTAGTTTCGGCTAAGAGTCACCTTTTAACTCTAAGAGTCTAAGAGCTAAGAGTCAACTTCTATTCAATTCAATTAGCACAATGTTTAGGGTAAACTAAACAACATTAGTCTATCCTATAAATTGCCTAGCCATGAATCCCCCGGTCCTCTTATTTGCCAACGGCGCGGACAGCTTGCCTGTTCGCTTTGCCGCGGCCCACGGCCACCCCTGATACACATTTTCCCCGTATTTGCTAACGGCGCGGACAGCTGTGATGTCCGGTTGTTTGGTTTGGCATGGCATATGGCTCCACTTAACTCTCTCTTTACGGGTAATTTCTAAAAGAGTAGTGCCTTGGTCTTATGAAATTGTCCGCTTTGGCGTGATCTGCTGCCGTGTTTGACTTAATTTTTCCCCACTACCGCTTTTGAGTAACTTTTGCTTCGTGTCCGCTTTAAGTATAATTTAGGTCCCTGGGTCTTACACTAGTTCCTCATATATTATTTTTTCAACTTTCAAAGGAACCGAGATATTTAATGTAGTACAATAGCCGGTCTCAAGTAAATGGATCGCAAAGTTTACAAAATAAAAAATACTCTGTATATATGTTAAATTGTAAACAATTTTTCATATAAAAATTATTTTTAGAATAAACTTTTTATATGAAAAATTGTTCCTTATGACCCCCTCTTTGAATTGCGTATTAACAGATTGCAGTAATTTCAATAGAAGAGACGTACTAAGGTAAAATAGAAAAAAATCTCAAAACATGAATCCTATATCTTCATGTACCTATACGTATCACATACATATATGGTATATAAAAGATAAAAAACTTCTTCAAGATGTATGGCGCTATTTCACCCATTGTTATAAGGGATCATCAGCACCAGGTACCGAAACGCACCTACCGCCTTAATTGTACCTACTTCTCACAAAAAAGTGTGTAATATCTATATATCAACAACGGTAGGTACGCAGCATTATAAAAAGCAAATATGCCATATAAACTTGATTGTATTCGAAAAGTAATAATTCATATTACGAATTTCATTTCTAAAACAAGCGAGCTTGTGACTCAGTGTGTAAGCATCGGATTTCAAAGCCGTGATACTATTGATAAAGATGATGCTGATGATACCTTATAATAATTGGTGAAATGCCGCCATATATCTTGAACAAATCTGTTTTAAGACGAGTGTTGGTATATATTACGCACCTATTATAAAATAATATGTAAGTTTGCTTACATTACCAGCAGATACACTTCCATTTACTCTATACTTAAATGGTATGCGCTCCATCCTGCATGAACAAGAAAACATATCTGGTTAATGCGGGGGGATAAAGAACTCTGTAACCACACAGCAGAGGCTTGATGCATGCTACACCTATTTTCCTAAATGACCTTTACCCGCTAATAAAATACAATCCATTCAAATACCAAAAATCAGGGTTGAAGAGGATGAAGAATCCTAAACGTTGAAAATATCCATCGGTGTATTTACGCTGAAAAAAAAACACTAAGTGTTGGCTTTGTTAAACTTTCTGGCTCTGGCCTCGGAAAGGTTCCGAATAGAACAAGAGACACGAATAAATTTGTACCGGCGATTTATATAGAAAGGTAGGTATTGTAATAATACGAGTTTTCGTGATTCTTTGAAATTTGTAGAATATGAATCAAATGTTTTTAGCTTGACGTCCGTCTGTAGGCCAGTGTAGAGCAAATGGTTAATAGTTTTTGAGGGAAGTTGTGCGTTTCACCCTCGATCGTGCCTAGAATTGTTCCGCAACTCTGGAGGAAATAAGCTTGTTCTGTGTGATTTCATATTCATAACCTAGAAAATAAGTCTAAGGAATGACTCTCAAGTAGAGCATTATGTGGATGGTTGGTTTTGACCCTCAACTCTCATTTTAAAAGGCCCTTATTTTGATATTACACAATACAAGTTGAATCAAATTTAATATAAATGCTTGGAAGCTATAGCCGGAGCCAAATATTTCAGCTGCAGCTTTAACTCCGCTATCTGTTAAAACACGAGCTCTGTGAAACTCTGACTACAAAGCCAACCAAAATGGGCATGTGTGAAAATTTGTGACAGACGTTTAGACGCACAAGTTTTGCAATAATAGTAAACTTTACTGGTAATAATATTGTGTTTGGATAAACTACTATTTTTAAGATTATTACCATAGTTATAAATATGCCAAACTCAGGACACAAATCAATTATATCGCCGTCAGTAAATTGAAATGTTTTCTTCTTCTCTTTTTTAGCAGATAATACTACAGCTACTTGTTGAGCTGCTACTGACAATACAGCTAACTCTATTCTGTTAAATTCATCAAAACATCCCCAAGAACCAGACTGAGCTAAACCTAAAAAAAATTACGAAATTAAATATAACACAATACATTTTTTGTGATATTTGCGCAATTAGATCAAATCTTTCTTTTTCAATTTCGGAGAATTTCACAATTATGTTTACAATGACTCTTTCTGAAATCCCATACTTGTTCAATGAATGTTTCCTATCATGTTTGCTAGCAGCTTCTTAATTCAAATATCAGTTGAAAGTGAAAGAGAGTGTAGAACAATTTTATTAAAATTAAAAAGCTGGAACCTCCTGGTCTGCTTATTTGGCTTTAGAAAAATTCCCTTTCATTTGTTATCAACGTGCGGAAAAAATTCTCTTGAAGTATAAATAGGCAAGCAATGTCCCAACGTAAGATTAACGAAACCTGAAACAATCATGGTTTTACGACATCCTTCGCACCATCAAGTTTTGTTCGTTGGAGGCGGAGTGATGGTGGATTGATCGGTGTGTGGGTTTTCCAACAAAACTGGACTTTCCTTAGAAATTCTAAAGATTTTCCAGAAATTCTAAAGACTTTTTACTAGGACAACGGATGTAGGACACCTACGATGCTTTACCAGTTTTCGTAAGACAGGCAGAGCATAAAACGACCAAAGGCCTTATGACAACTTTCTGATGATCAAGATCTGTTCGTAGGAGGCGACCTCGTCGCAAACCTCGTATGATGCTGGAATTGAGCCTACTTAGAGTAAAGAAGGTTATCTTCGCTGTTCTGTAAGTCACCATTATTTCAACTGCAGTAAATAGCATGCTCGGATGCTGCTTTTGATTACAGAAAAAGGACGGCTGTACTAGGTGACTTGCGAGGATCTTCATCGTTATCTGTTATAGTACTAGGTTTTATTTTAGCGAGTACCCAGATTAGTTAATATCTATGCTAAATATGTATGCTTCTAGACTAGAATGTTTTGTATACGCAGTGAAAATAATAACGTCATTTCAAAATACAAGGATTGTGTAGTACAAAATATATACACCAGGTGGGAAAAACTAGAGAAAACAATTTATCGTTAAAAAAGGATAGCCGCTAAAATCTATAGTCAAAATGGGTTTTCTCGCTACATACCACAGATAATTTTCCAGAAACTCCCTAGAAAATTTCACAATTAACATACCCCAAAAACTTCCCTTCGGTGTGTAGGAAACATAATGGAGTAATGGATTTTCCTCAGATTTTCCTGGAAAGCCTCTCACAAAATCCTTTTCATATGTCCAAAAATAATTGATT
The DNA here is from genome assembly GCA_009867245.2 of Adranes taylori. Classification (NCBI taxonomy): domain Eukaryota; kingdom Metazoa; phylum Arthropoda; class Insecta; order Coleoptera; family Staphylinidae; genus Adranes; species Adranes taylori. The sequence goes on along the minus strand of WYDF02099864.1, from coordinate 7,050 downwards.
GTCTGAAGTTTGTATTTAAATCCCTAACAAAATCGTTTTTTGCTGTGTGGAAAATCCATCAGAAAATGCATTTGAAAGCCAAAACCTCAGAAAATCCATTTCGCTATTAGAAAATCCATTTCGGTAATCTACACAACCAAAGGTTTTTTATTAAAACATCTATTATATTTGGTATACAACACACCGCAAAAGTGTTTGATAGGTGCCCTAAACACCGAAAAGGATTTTGTGAGGTATTTTGATAATTACCTTAGAAAAAGCTGTTTGTTAGATATCTATATACCTAAAAGGATTTTCTGATGTATTTTGATAAATTTGTCAAAACATCTAGTTTCTGCAATATTCAAAGAATTATATTGTATTAATAAATACTGCAGAAATTCCATGTTGCGGCGAGCTATCTCTTTTTAGCGAAAAATTGATTTATTTGCTGTTTCAAATGATTGCAGATATAATCATAAATACAGAGAAAAACAAAATAAAAAATATATACCTTTGTATATCCTTCCTAAACCCTTGTAATCCATTTGATCAGAACAATTAAACACCACGACGTATTTCGCTAGTGTTTTCCCCATATCTTTCACTGTTTCCGTTTTACCTGTACCAGCCGGTCCGCAGGGAGCTCCACCCATACTCATCGCTAATGCCTGAGCTAAAGTTATATAACATCTATCTGTTAAAGGTGTTATGACAAGACGATCCGTACATCCTAGATATTCATTTTGATACGAAAATATTACATCGGTAATTATAATCAAAGTTTTATCCTGTTCCTCCTTAAAATAGAATCTGCATTGTTTCAACCATTCAAAATCGTTTACATGTCTTACATTTAAACGACACTGCAAAGTGGAAATAATATAAGTTTATGATTGAGATGTTACAACTTATCATGTTACCAAAATATCAAAAATATCTCTCTGATGGACGTGAATAGTAATTAAGGTTTCAAATTTGGTACGTTCAATTTTTGTTAAATCCCTTGTGGTTTGATCGATTAATGTATTGAGTAGTTCAAGAAATTTATTATTTGTTTCGGACATTATTTTCTTATCCATTCGAGCTTGCATAAGTGCCAATTCCGCATCTCGCGTCCAAATCATTTGTAAACCAAGCAGACCAATCTAGAAAATAAATTATTCAGAGTCGATGCCATAAAGGGGGTCAATTCTCATTTCCATTTGTAAATTACAAATTCATCGTAGGCTAGTTGCAATTCTTTTGATGCTGATTGGTGATAGCCGCTAATAATTATAACAGTACGGTTGATCAAGGAGAGAAGTATATACATATATATCAGGTAGAATGTTTTTGCTCAACTTTGTTGCATTCAGATTTTATTCTTCTTGAATTTTAGGGGGAGGGGTATTATTACGGTATGAAGGATTTGGTCGTTAACTTTTGCCGGCGATATTTTGTGCATAACGAGCAGTAAAGAATAAAGTTATAAAAAAAGTCAATGAATAAAGTTATAAAAAAAGATCAATACGAACATAATAACGAGAAGATTGAAGGTAAAGATAAAGATTGGGGAACCGAAAAGAGCCGAATAAAGATGTAAAACTAGAGGAGGAAAAGATAAATGGACAAATCGCGTGAAAGAATGTGATTGGAATAGGAGGACAACAAAACAAAAATACCTGCGGGGATATATGAGTTTGTTTGAACAGAAGGTAGGAGAACGAAAGAAAATAAGTGGGTCGTGAGAAGAAACCAAAGGATGGAGATAATACATATAAATTTGTTTTTAGTTTTAGTATTTTGTTACATACATATTATTTTATATAAATTTATGAACATATTCATCATTCTTTTTATTAAACTATTTGAATTTTGAAGTTATTAGATTGATATTATGTACGTAAATAAAAACAATCATTAATTACTTGTGCCGGCATCTTCTCCAGAAATGAAATAAGATGAAAATTCGGATCATTTATATTCGAATATGCAGTTCTAATAATCGAATGTAGCGATGATTGAGAAGTTACTAACAATTGTGTCAGCCATGTTTCAACACTCCCTTCAGCACGAACTGCTTTCTCCAACTGTATAATTTCTTGTTCAGATGAAATAATCGCAGTCATTTTATTATATTCGATATCATGAAATTTCACCCAGCGAGTATTATCGAAAATCGATAACAAATGATTTTGTACCGTGTGCGAATCGGACGCTTGACCAAGAATTTCCAGTAGAGCCGGATCTGAGACGAAAAAGAATCTGGGAAACATTGTTCGTTTCTTTTCGAGATAACCGCTCAATGATTTCTGACACAACTCCAGTTGTTCTTGAAGATGTGGCAATAATGTTTTTAATAAATCATCACCGACGCAACAATTAACAACACCGGGTGTTTCATGCGCTCTTTGCATGATTTTCTGCCAGGATTTATCAATCTTGGAAAAACGTTTAGCTTCTTTCGGTAATTGTTTAGCGATATCACCTCCTACAAATACAGCTTCGAGATATACCCACATATTTTGTACTAATAACCAACGCTCCAAAATTTCATTTGTATTGGATAAATCGACAACCCATTGTTGAATTTGTTTTTTGAACGGAGCATTATACCTAAAAAAATTCATAGTAATTTTTCAGATCTATTTTGTATCAAATCATACCTATTTGATAATAGAGATCCCAAAATCATTAAACTGTCTTCCAATTGTCCAATAGTTTCTGCTGTAGTATCACCCCTTAATAAAAGTTCTCCACGATTGTTGAAATTCATAAATGTCAATTCATGTACAGACCATTCATTAGTTACTTGCCTTAATTTAGCCTCAATATCCTTTTCCTTCATAGCTGATATACAGATATCCTAAAAACCAAAAGTATTATAAATAATAACATTACAAAAGATTTTGTTTTATTACTTCAATGTCTTCTTTATGTTGTAATAAAGGCGCTTCTAAAATATTTTTCAAACAGAATCCATCGCCATCAAAATCAAAAACATGTTGTAATGAATCCATGATTCTAGCCCAGTGCCTAGGTTTCATTGCTTTATTCGCCATTAATTCCAATAAAGGACACATGTCATTAAAATCGTCAATCGTTTTTTTCAACGCGAAAAATGCTGGCCATTCTTTTAATCCTTTAGGCAGTTTTCTGCAACGATTCTGGAACTCTAGTAATTCATTGTTTATTTCCTCGATATTGACATCGCCCCAAGGAATATCGTAATAACTGTTAACACGATCGATGACATCATTGTAAAGTTTGTAGAGCTTTTGCAAAAGATTTAATTCTTTGCGAGTTTGAGCTAAATCTGGATAATCGGTTTGTGGTAGGCCAAATAATTCTTCTCCATTTTGATAAGTTTGAAGTTTTCGCCACATTCCGTCGAAACGATTCTAAACAAAAAAATGAAAAAAGCCTAACTGTTTTTAGTATAAATTCTTTAAAAGGAATTAGAACTTTTTAGTTTTATTCAGGAGGAAAACGTCCATTAGATATTTGGCGGATTGCTCCAAGAATGGGACACTTAAATCATGGACGAAGATGGCACTATAAACACGCCATCAGATAAAATAAAGGCATTTTATTTTAAGGTCCTATTTTGAGGTTAATCATTCCTGACAGGAGGCAATGGTAGAATGGAACTTCCACACTGTTGTTGAATGAACTTGTCCGGTATAGAGATAGGGCTAAGACAGAACAAGGGGTAGTGGACTGGATACATGGGGACATGAACCCAAATAATCAGTTTATAATCAACTTAAAACATGTAGCACTGTATCTAAGCCAAAATATTGGTAATCTAGTCATGTGTACAGGAACTGCCTAAGAGCTCGAATAAACGAATCTTTATCCGATCTGACAGTCAGGCTGCTCTAAAATCTCTTAGTGGTGCAAATGTGCATTACAGACTGGTCCTCAAAGCACAAATAAAATCTACTCTCTTACTCATCACAGCAGCGAGGTGCTTTGATGGGTACCCGTACATTGTGGAATCAAGGGGTAATGAAATGGTGAACAACAAAGAAAATTGGAACGAATCCGAAGATTTGACGTGAACGACATAGCAAACACATGCATACTATGGGCATGAAACACACAAAGTGTTTTATAGAAGATTCCTCGGAATAGAGCGAGAAAGACCTATTGAACCTAAAGGGGAAAAAATGAGTAAAAAGTCTGATCATGGGACACAAGTGTCTTTGCAAGCACCTTAACACGATATGGAGCTAATAGAAGAACCCGCGTACAGGTGAGGATGAAGAAAACACCCATCACGTATTCTGGCATTGCAAAACTTGTTCGAAGGTGAAGTGACTATGAGTGACAAGATAGGGACTATGAGATGCTGGCTGTAAAAGTGTGTTTGAAACAGCGTGGAACACAGCTTAAAATGCCTAATTTCAATCAATGGAATACTGGCACCAACCCCGTATTTAAATGTAGAATTGAACTGCTTTTGGAAAATATTAGACGAGTCAATATAGAAAGCATGGCTACTAACGAGCTCTGAATGGAAAGGAAATAAACTTTCATTTCTAAAACACTGTTTACAAAGGCAAGGGCAAGGGGAAATACCAAAAACTATAGATATTCTCCCTATAGATAACTTTCTTAACTTGTAAATCTATTACGAAAAGAACAGAGCAAAAAAATTGAACCATCAGCACAACTATAATAGAGCAAGACAACCTAGGATACAAGAAAACTATCTTTAGTAGTAAAAATATTGAAATGTATGTCAATGTAAATCAATTTCGAGAGGCACATTGAACAGTCTAGCAAAACTGATGGAATAAGCGCCCCAAATTAATAAAAAAGTAGGTTGTTATGTTCGGTTGCAGAATCAGTATTTTTATGCTCCATTAATTTGAGCAGAAACTACGAGATGTGAAGGCACTAGAATGTACCTTAAAAATGCCGAAAGGCAAAGCTTACTGAGAAGCTCTGCTTATAGAACGGTGTCAACACACGCTTTAGAAGTAATAGAAATTGTAATACCAATGCATTTGACTACACTATAGAAAGGGTCGAAATGTTTAGACATAAAATATCAAAAAGCAGAAATTACCCCAGGAAAGAGACAAGAGAAAAGTTGATTGAGAAATGGCAGTATGAATGAGACAACAGCACCTAGGGGCGGTGGACATATTCTTTGGGTCCGCATATAAGAAAATGAGTTAATAGAAAACATAGGCAGTTCAATTTCCATTTATCCCAATTATTAATGGATCATGCAAATTTTGCGGGGCATAGAATACGGAGAGATATGGCACAAGATTCGCACTGCAACGAGGCCGGGTTTTAAATCTCTAAAATTTTCTAATTGTAAGAGGCAACTGATATCCACTTTTCATAAACTTCTAAATTTATATAAAATTTCTACCTTGAGGCTTTTCGTACTCAAAAAATATTCACTTGTTGAGGACAGTTATTTAGTGGGTCTCAGATTAAAAGTTTATAGTCAGAGAAGTAAGAATTATACCTGGAATAAAATAAGTCGATCTGAAGCTTCTCTAGGGGTCAGTCCCGCTTGCATTGGACCTTCCGTTTGATATTCATTGCAATAGTCGATCTTTTCCTGTCGGAATTTTTCTAAATTATTCTTCAAATCATTCTCAAATTGCGGTTGCATTGATAATAGATTAACATGGACAACCAACGCTTGCTTCATTTGCTTAGTGAACGTATAACGTAAATTATCAACGAGTTCCGTGATCTCTTTTTCAATTTTGATATTATGTCGAGCGAGCACATTAAAAGCTTCCTCAATCGGATCAATCTTGAGTTCCATATCCACTTCTTGTTCGCGTACTTTCTTCAACGTGTCCATTATCATTCTGACATCATCCAAATCTCGGATTTGTCTTTGGAGTTTTCGTTCCATCTCGTTTATTACAGCGTAAACGTAGTCCATTTCTCTTTTGTACTTCTTCTTCATTGCTTGGCCAACTCTTAAATTTTAGTTAATATTTTAAATTAATATATTAGAGATAGATAAAGAGATCATGTCACATAGGTATATACTTCAAAATAGAAGTCTTAAACAGGAAAGTTATTTATCTATTTTTTATTGCATAACTCTTTTGGGTCATGGTGTCCTCATGTAAGAACAAATTATCGTTTGTAAAAATGTCAGGAAACTGCCTACTTAAAAAGACAATTTATATATTTCAGAAAGTAGTTATTAATTCCTTACCTGAATGTAGTGCTCTTTATGACATTATAAACGCAAAAAAAACTATTATACAATATTTTTTTCGCATTAATAATACAAAGACAAATAATATTATTTAATTTTATAAAAAAAGATTAATTTTGATAAAAATCTGAATTTCCTAAAAGAAAAATATACTTCAAAATAGTCTACGAATTTTTGTTGTATTATTAATTTACTTTTTTTATATAGAGTAAATTGTTTTGATTTTTTTATTATTATTTGTATTTTTATTATTTACTATATGCCAATAAAGGCTACTTAACTTATAACTGAAGATTTTACCTATGAGTACTGGATTGTATTTCAATCAGTAAACCATATTTCAAATTTTCTGTATTGATCGCTAACGAATGTCCAATAATACATATATTCCTTTCAGTTGCTAAACGTGTATCGAGTTCCACAAGTTTTTGTAGCGATGTATCGAATTCTACGAGAGAGTTATTTAACAATTCCCTAGGAGATTTTTCATTTTTCCATAAAATATTATAAGGTCGCCAATTTAACGAGAAGGCAGTTATTTCCTGGAATATGGAATACATATAGGAGTATACGTTGATTGATCAATAATAAGGTTGTTTTATGAAGAATTATTAAATATTGAATTTTATTTTTATTGCAACCGGTTTCACTTATTGTACAGGGTGGGGCGTGGTTACTTCCTTATTTGAAACAAAGCGGCCATTAATATTAGAGCGTTGGTATATGGCGCGTTCGAAAGCTCGTTATCTAAGGTTTTTGTTATGACTAGTTCAGTGTCAACAATACAGTAGATAAAGGAAGAGCGCGCGTTCGCCGTGGAGGCCTACTTTTCCTTCAGCCGTTCGGTCATCGCAACTCAGCGTGCATTCAGAAATCATTTC